>QNGE01003159.1:0-92048 GCA_008508345.1 Paragonimus westermani
CCTAGTCAGCATAGCTCGCTGGATCAAAACAGTACACAAGCCTGTAACGACTTGGATGATTAGGCCATGCACTAAGGATGCCAGCTAGTCGTCTGCGATGCCGAGCACTCTTTGTCAACGCTGTCGTCGACTGGTATAAGGTGCGAATTGGACAGATACTGATGACCGGGTATGTTGAAGCGAACTCGTTCACCAAGGTGTTGGTCACTGCAGGTCTGGTTTGTCTCTCCTGCTGGGGCCCTCACTATTCACAGTCGTTGACTGAAGATGGTAGTTGATATGGCGGCTAATCGGACTCAGTGGTGTGAATGTTGTCGTTGTTTTCCCGAGTTGTCTGTGTAGTGAATGCACTTAACGTCGCGGGGCAATGAAAGCTGTGTGGAAACTGTCTTGCTGATGATGCCTCATTTTTGCTTGTTTCGTTTGTTTGTTTACATGTTACAGACACCTCGATGTTGAATGTTGGAATGTAGATGTAGGTTGTTTTTGGTAGTGAGGTCCTTTCCTGTCCCCCTCGTTTTTCGTCCTTTTTCTTCGCATAGGTTGCTTTCCATTCATAGTTGTATGGCAGTTAAGCATCAGGGATAACCACGGTTGTATTGCTATCTGTGATGATGATTATGCTAATGATGATTATGGTTATATCTCTGTCATTGCTCTCGTGTTACGCCTGACCAAACTGTCACATCTAAACTCCCGGTCGATTTTGCTCATGACACTTAGATTGGTTGATCTTTTTAACTCTGACCGTTAATTTCACGATCTTGATATCTCAAACAAGTCAAATGTTCCGGTTTCGTTTAACTTGATGAACAGTGCTTCGGTTAATGATAATCCGTTCGGGGGATTTTACTCCTATTGATTAAGCACTACGTACGTTTGGATGCAGCTTCTGTCTGCTGACACTCTTCAGTCGGCCTGTTCTCAGAATACTGGCATAACAAGGTTGTGCATTACGGACCAGCTCTAATAAAATGGCAAAGCCGACCACGTTAACCAAATAGTCTAAACTGGTCATTACCAACGTATGCGTCACCTGTGCTTATATGGGACACTCGCTCGACGTCTTCAGCGCACAGGAGACGTTGGTGTCGAGTCACACTTGCTTTATTTTCTGCTTGAAATAACACTCCGTATGTGTGTTGTTCACTTTTCTGTCCAAGTCCTGTCTTCTATAGTCATAAGAAACAGATTACAAGAAATCATGCAAGAGTTCTTAGTATCCTGCTCCGCCCTACACTGTCCACACGCTTCAGGAGACGTCGATAGTGGGCTCGGTTGTAAACTGCTGGAAAAAGCAGTGCGCTTGTTACTGAGTACAACACTGGATCGGTAGTATAGCGGGAATTTTAAAACTTGATTCATATTCCTCCGCTTGCAGCGTGTGGTCTCTTTTCTAGATTGCAACCACAATCGACCACTTCGAGATCCATGAGTGTAATAAGTTTGCACTGGAGCAGTTTTCTGGTTAGAGAAGGTTCAACGAATCAAAGTTCAAGTACAAGCCGCTACACGCGGGGTTGTGGTCGATTAGCGCCAACTAATCAAAAACGACGAGCCGCTGCTGCACGGAATTTGTTTGTAAGAAGTGGAGATTGAAACAGGTTGTTTGAATGCATTTCAGGTTCAGGCACTGAGTTGCTCGAGGTAAGGTCGTGGAACGTAACAACGAACCGGTCAATTAAAGCGCAAGGACGCTTGTCGTCCAGTGGCAATCTTGAATACTGTTGTTCCTCTATACAATAGTTACGATGCTTCCAACGGATTGAGATTGCTTAGCGCCGCTCTGACTATCTGTGTTCCGGTTTTCTCGATTCGGTAGCACAGCTCGCGATAGTGGGTTCTTCGAAAGTGGTTGAGCGTTCAGATCTGATAATTCGGTCGTGCCATTTCGAAAGGGGCTGGTTGGAAAGTCTATCTGAATGCGAAGGCGGCGGTCGAATGTGAGTGATGGTCAATTTGAAAAAAAACTTGAAGTTGTAATCGTTTGCCCTGTGGGATAGGCCCATTGGCTTAAACAGACATTACCTAACAATCCGTTCAAAGACTGTCATCGGAAGCACCGGTACCCAAACCTAAACTTGAAACCTTGACTGTTTGTTTGAGATGTCCAAAGTCCAGTTGACTCCAAACCATCTGGATGTAGCTGCGCAATGAAGCGTGGTGTCGAATTGAATGACTAATCGTTAGGGATTCTAAATAAAACATCAATCAAGCTGTCCAGAAAGGTGTACACAGTCTAGTGATTTCACGTTGTGTTTTCAAGTGCACCTTCCCGTTTATCGCCCCAGCTGATTGCATGCGGCCTCGATCAAGCATGTTCGATTGGAAGGGAAAATATATGTCAACTGACCAATTCCGTCTGCAATCCTCTCATCAGTCGATCAGTATGTAGACAACAGGCTTTAAGTAGGGCAGTTTACTTGTTTGAAATAGACGGTTGAATTTTATGTTGTATTGGTAGGAGGCTCTTTTGGGCGAAACTGATGCAGAGGTTACACATCACTAGCTTATATTCGTGATGATTTGAGTTGAATGTAATCAAAACTCAGTCATCTACTCATATCCATCGCTCTGATGTTTGTACTTCTCTTTTTGTTACAGCAAGGTGATTTCCGTTTCTCACCAAACCATCTACCCAGAACTCAACAGACAACTTACTGCTTAGCAGACATTGAAATACCAGAAGTTCAACATATTGTCGGTGAACGTCCGATTCGTACCACCTGTGATCCAGTCGATGGTTGGCTTAATCCAGGTCAGCCTGCCCGGATTCGAGAGTTGATGACTCGGTATTTGCAGCGGTGGCTGCTTGAGAGTGACCTGACCAACCAACCGGACCCTTGACAGTCTAGTCGAGTATACAATCAGGTCATCTTCAAAGCTTTCTGCAGTCAATCTACATTCATTTGTTTATTTAATATCCACGTTTGAGCGCTTGCTTTTGTTTGATTGATGTGACTCGATTAGAAACTGGTTGTTACGTAAACCAGACGATTTTAACCATTTTCCTGCGGCAAAAAGGACGCAGGCACGCTCAAGTCTATCATGAACAACTGGACAATACATTGGATTGGTCTGTGTTTGGCTAGTTGATTTTTGCTTGCCACATGCAAGGAGAAGCTACCCAATTGGAATAAGAATGGGAATTCACCGGTGCTGTTCGACGTGTTTCTAGAGCTCGTGAGTCTGTTGGGAGTTCGTGACAGCTCACTGCTAACAACCCTGACCGTTAATTACACAGTGGCCTGCTCGGTTCTCATTCCCTTTCATTAATATTGCCTAGGCTTTGGCAACCTGACAGCATCATGTCACTTAGCAGCAAACGCTCTATGGTTTGTAACTGAAGACTCAATACATGTGTATGTTACAAACTCCAACTGATACTGTCATTCTACGCTTTAGCTTATATGTAGTTCACATGCAGTCACTGTCTGTTTTCGGATTGATTCGAACTAGGATTCAGCACAGCTGCTTATGTTGCCGACATTGCTACCGAGTTGTCATCAGGTTTGTTTGAATTTTCACTAGCACGAGTTGTTTGATAATCTTGCATGGAACCATTGTAACTGCTTTTCCCAACTTCTGTTCGTCATCCTGTGACGTTCATCGTCTGTTTTCGTGTTTCTCATAGTGGACGGTACCGTTTTCTGAATGGTGATATTAGGAAGCTGGACGAGTACATAGACCACTGAGTAGCATTTTGGATTTCTCCGAAATGTTCCATGATAATCTGTTGTGGTATTGATCTTTGATTGTGTATACGACCTTATAATGATTTTTACCGAATGTGTTTGGTTGCTATTGTTCTAATTTCACTGTTCACGTAATGTATATAAAATGAGATGAACAGCTATAGAGGCGGTTAGCTGAAACAATTTAGGACCCGCTGCTCCAGTTGCTGTTTTATTGCCTGTTATCTGTGAATCTCTTCGCTGCGGTTGGATTCGGAATAATCCCGGTGATTGTCTTCCGAATAGGTCAGCCGGAAATTACGCTAAGTTTAAACCCCGACCAAGCTACGGGTATGCTACCCTTGATTATCTAACTGTTTGTCCGGCACTTGATGTGCACGTCAGTTCAGCTGTTCAGAGGCTTTATTTTCCCCGAACGGGAGCGAGATACACACAGGCTTTCTTCCGGCACCTCGAATGTCGTCTTTGGTTGGTGTGGTGATCATTTCATATCTAGTAAACTTGTCCGATTAGCCACTTTTGTTGCGTGCTGGTAAAAGAGCAAAATTTGTCCTCCGGTGTCCTCTCCATCTGTTTTCTTGAATGTGGCGTTTGAGAGCGGATCAGAGTTCTTGCTTTGCTCAGAGGAACAAAACTGAGGTTTACGTTCGTCTGTTCATGCTTCTGTGTACAAATACTCCGTCCCGAACATTCACCAGGGCGACCGTGCCCTTTCATACTAAAGCAATACGAGGATTCGTTCACCTCCGACCCAACGGCAACCTATTTGAATATCTTATGTGTTATTCTCCATTGATTGGATAAACAACGGAAATTCGTCCACATATCGTCGGTCATTTCATCTCATCCATTCATAATAGTCATAAAACTGACTAGAAAGTGTTGTTACTCGAACCGTCTCTTTATCGCAATAGGGGAGAGCGCTGAACGGTGGTAATAGGATCAAAACGCTTAACTGTTGGCACATAACTGCTCCTTTTACAATTCTCCCGTGTACATCTCAAACTATATTGGATCCGTCACCATCGCATTCACCTAACTAATTTGAACTACATTTTATGCCTGCTCGTTGAGAGCTTCACTTGGAAGTTCCATTTTGATGTCTAATTGATTAACGCACTTGCGGTGGAAATTGTTGAATTGTAGGTGCGAGCTGAGGACTCTGTCGTTTCGATTATTCGGCTCAAGTTGTCTACACTCTATCGTAACTTTAACGTTTAAAAGGTCCATGTGATCCTTCCATTCGGGTTGCTACTAATGTAGCTCATTGACGTACGTTGTGACGAATTGTGCACCGAGATGATGTCCGCAGCTTCTGTCGGTTCTAGTGAGCGTAAACGGCTCATCAGGTTAGATGTAATCGAGTTTATAACAGATAATATAAACAGTATTCATGGAGCATAGTTGACGTAACAGACAAAAGCTGCTACGTAACGAAGTTTACTTCTCCCAATCTTTCCTTCTTGCTTCGCCTCTACAAGTTGTGTCCACACAGGAGGATGAAACTGGTCACGGTATAGAGTGATGATTGATAAATGAGCGTTGTGAAACCTGAACTTCCTCTCGTTTTCTAATTCAGACATTCACAGTGTGGTTCGTATAGTTAGAATAGTTAATCGTACGCGCCGCAGCATTGTTGCTGTTCTGATTTCAACAGGCCACCTACACATTAATTACATCGCATTAATTACACCTGCGGTTACGAATTCTAACCTCAGACAACATGTGTCACTTCCCTCTGGGTGGTGAGACTGACCAAATTAGAGCACATCGTGCAGTGTATGAGAGTTTGTGATTAAGACTGGCTCCAAGCAGCTCATCAAGGAAGCTTTGTATGGCTTCAGAAGCAGTGAGCCATAAGTATTCTCCACGAAAATAAACCGTGATGGTTACTTGTTCGTTTTGTGACCTCTCCCTGAGTTCTTTGCAATAGAAGAATCGGTGCTTTGTGCACTATATCATCGTGGTGTATCCTCCCTAACACTGGTTCCAAACGTTCTCTTTGTTATTCTGGTGTTCACGTCCCCATAGCCTCAATAATGCGCATCGACACGCTGGCCAATAAGGAACGGTAGAGTTCGGTTTTTGACGGGAGTATACACAACCCAAGTTATGAGAACCGGATTGTTGTCGCATTTCGTTGTATCGCTGACCCTGTTGCTAACTATGACTACATTCATCTACCCATCTTGGTTTGCTGTTGATAGGAAGACAATTTGTCTGTTAGAATTATCAGCGTTTTTCACCAAACTGCTAATAATTTATATGGTTTTTCTTTCTGTTTACAGCGTTTCACGTACGTCTGCGGATACCTCCTTTCTGTCAAATGTAAATATTTACGACACTTTCAAAATACATTTTTATCCACTCTAATACATTTTTGCTTTATTCTCTCACCGCCGTTGCAGATTCTCGTGCAATATCGATTGAATCTACCCGCTCCCGATTCAACTGAAACGTTTTGTACAAGCTATCTGTAGTCTGTCTGCTCTTAGTTCGGATGTCAGTGTGACCCGTATGGTCAGTTGAGTTTGTAATTGTTCATTCGTCTTCACTTATGCGATGGCCGTTTAGCCGACCCTTACTGGTCCCGACCCAAGCGACTGTCGTTGTACCAACAAATGTCGGTTAACCGGGAACGTTGCACATATCAAGCTTCTAAAACTTTATGAGGCGTTCGCTGTCGATATATTTATTCCTTCTGGCTCTCTAGGTTTGATCAGGGAGCTAATTGTCTTTCTACAAGAACTCTGGAATGAGTAATTCGTCCAATCTGAATGGAGCTTTGACGTAATCGTTACTAACTTTGAAGGTTGCTCGGAACGTATGTGAGAATTACTGCAATTGCAACGATGATACTGTGTGGCTCTAACATGCGGAGAGTCACTCTATGAAAACCAGGCCGGTTTCCACCCTGTCCGCAGTTGCGCTGACGGCCAATTCTGATTGTTTCTTGATCATTCGGGATACTTTTGACCTGGTTAACAAGAGAATTTTGGGATTTCCTCACATGGAATGTCATGCCTGTAAGGTATGCTAACATACTTCTGACGCCTTTCAACCAGACTTCTGGCAACCATAAGATGAATTGTTATGAGTGTTTAGCATCGCAGTTGGTATTGTATAAGGTTATCCGATTTCCACTTTCCTGTTTAACGTTGATGTTGCGAACAACCTGGAAAGCCAGCTGGCTGATTATCGATAAAAGTGCGGGTGCGCTTTAATGACGGACCTCGAGACCTATAGTGCGCGGACAATATCGTAATCGTCCGTAGTATGATCCACGTAACACGAAACATTCCCAACAGATTAACAGCGTCATTGTGACTGCTAGGCTTACAAATTGCTACATATGTTCTACTGGAGTTTATTCACCTGGGATCAAAAGACTGCCATGGTCATCTCGTGACGATTCCATACTGAATATCAAGCAAATGCAATCATGAATAAGAATAAACGTATATTCGAGGTAGTTAACTCGAGGGAGATCGTTCACGGACACAGTGTCACGTGTTGATGAAGTGACTATCAAATCAGCAAATTAAGTATGCCACAATTGGTAAGACACTTTTGGCTAAAATTACGGTAGACTAGTAACTTCTGTCTACACTTTACTTCTTTAAAGGTTCCGCTTCAAGCCTGATGTGCTTGTGCTTTCGCTCATCAATGTCGACATGTGGGAGCTGATTAGGTAGCTTAATTGCCTGGGCACTTGTATCAGCTCCGTTTGATTGCTTGTCGAGAAAACTAATCAGTCACTTGAATCCTGGGAAATATTTGTTGTCCTCTGACGCCTGCAATGTCCACATGACGTCAGCCTTTCATGGGGGATCAGACTATGCAGTGTCTCAGCGTGCGCAATCCTTCTGTATGACTGTGAGTGCTCTCTTTTTCGTGTAGATGATTTCCAATCACTGTCCCCTTTCGATCATCGGTTTCCTCGTGGAATGAAGTCTGCGATGAGTCACTGCATACGCACCGATACGTTTCGCCAATGCGCTTTCAGAATTGTAACTTGAGGCTTAAAAATAGTTACATCTATATTCAAGCATTCAACATCAAGGTGCCTACACTTTGCAGGCAAACAAACGAATTGTAGGTGGAAGTAAGGTCTCATCATCGGCTTCCACTGCTTCGCGTCGTTAACTGCCACTCACTTCACGGACACAACTCGGCTAAATACCGACAGCATTCACACCACTGATCACGATTAGCCGCCGCCCCACCTAAATTCTCGAGCCACCGACTCTGTGAGTCGTGAGAGACTCAGCCCGGGAGATGAACTCGATCTACAGCGGCCAACTTCTTGGTGAACGACTTCATTTCTCTACGCCAGGCCATAATCTATCCACCTCACACCTTGCGCCAATCGGCCGCAGCGTCGGCAAAGAGTGCTTGGCGTCGCAGATGACTAGCTGGCATCCTTAACACATGACCCAAACATGTAAGGCTATGCAAATGTAAAGATTGAACAAAAGAACTCGGTTGACAGTCATTACCAAACACCCACTCCTTAACTTCTGTAAAAAATAGGAAAGTGTAGGGAAGTCAGTACATGTTGAATTGAGGTTAATAGGGTTGAAAGTGATTTCAAACGAACCACATGAAATGGGGGGGGGTCTTCCAGCTTATACAGAAAAAATACCCACGTGGAGGTAACAGTGTTTACTGTGGCATAACTTCGTTCCCATGTATCTGAATGACAACTGTCCGGAAATGTGCATCCTGAATATGTTGCCCCATGTTTTTCTGATGATGGTCGTTGTCAAGCGGGAGAAAAGTATTTGCGCATCTTACGATCTTCTGGTCACTCGTACAACACTGGCTAACAGCATTGCAGCTGAGTTTAGTTAGAAGTATCGGAGAGAAAGAGAGATACTCGCAAATATTTCATCTACAGACCTGAAGAATATCAGTAATGGGTAGTTGGTCGTACAAAGCTTGCATAGCGCACCCTTGTGTTCACATTCTAAAATCTAATTCTGTTTGGTATCGTTTTATAATTTCTTTTGTTCAGAAGTACTCAGAATTCAAGGCGTGGCAAACAGATTCTCTTTCTATGCATTATCTTCGAGCGAAATGTGGCACAAATGAACATTTGTTTAACCAGGATTAGGTTGCCCTTAATAAGAGGTATGTCTGATTTCACTTGTAAGTTACGGAACTGGCTACTGTAGCCCTGTGCCATTTGTTTCAACAATGGTGAGTCGTGGCAGTTTCAATGCTTGAACAAGACTTTTGGACGCAGTGAGTAGGGTTTTGAGGTCGAACTCAAGTAGCCTGTGTGGCTTCTAACGTGTAACATCTCACATTTCGTTCGATGCGGTAGACTGGCACGAATACGACATCCACTCCTTAATTCAATTCGACTAGTTGAGCCCTAGTTTATGCTAGAAATCTTTCCATGCCATGCGGTCGTCAACCGAGCGAGGCAGTCTTCGGGTATTCTTTCCGGTATACACCTTGTACGACTGTTGTAGCTTGCTTCACATGAACAAGGCAATAAATAAACGCAAGATAAGATAGCTTTACTGGACCCTACTTCTACCAACCGAAAGTGGGAGAGTGGTTTAGAGCCTGACGATTTTCTCAAATTCGTGTCGTGAACAGTCATCTTCGGGGATGAGTCGAATCAATGAAACGCTTCAACTTTCTTCTCTGTACGGATGCTTTCCGTAGACTAGATACTAAGATTTGTTCTCATCCCAATTTGCTCCATCTTCACTCAGTTTGTGTTTATCGGAATTGAAGGATTTGAATTTTGTTCGTGCAAGCTTCTAGATTGTTGTCCTATCTTTTGTGGATACTCATTTGTCACCCTGATCTCCGACTCGGTAATGTACGTCATGGTATTTCCGTTAAATTTTTAGCGAAAGGAATGAGTGCAACTGAGTGTGTTTGCACGTGGGAAACTGTCGGTGATGCGATTAGTCATGTGTACACGTCCGCCTGCATCAATCGTCATTCTGCTTGTTCTGACGTGATCACGATGACAGTTGGCGATACTGCATTCGGCGATCTATTGGCTTTCGGCACAAGTCACGCTGTCTCTATCGCTAAGCTTATCAAACCGCATTCACGAGATAAAGAGTTCAGTACCTACACGGGGTTTCGAATCATGGGTTCACTTCTGGGTCACACTGCCCCCATCAATTCTGTGCGGTGGATCAGGTCAGCTGACTTAGCAGGAGAGTCCGGACCTTATCTTCTTCTGGCCTCTGCTGACAGTAAAAGTCAAGTCAAAATCTGGGGCTGTACATTGGACAGCCTTCTGAACATGCCCTGGAGCGTTCGAGGAGGTAATTGGTTTCCTTTGATTGAGGTACTTGTTCCCGGTTCTGAGATTCCGAACGCTGTGGATGGTTCCGTTCTTTGGCGATCCACTAGCGATGAGTGTGGCGTTGTAAACCTTGATTTGGTGGCAGATACGAGCATCCACGTGTGGCACTTTATTTTGCACGAGAGTCAAACAACCGAGGATGGACCTGTTATTCTGTGTCACAGCGCTACACAACCACTTTCCTACATAGCAATTTCACGTCGTCCAAGCATGTGTCTTTGCTTACGATCATTCTGTTGGCTGGTCTCCGCCACGCAAGTTATTCATTTTGTGATTGTTGGATTAGATACGGGTGTGACGGAAATTTGGACCGAGTGCATCTTACCGTTCCAGTCCGAGCATGTGGCTGACGATGGAGACTGTACTCGATTCGTTCGATCTGCCCGTTTAACCGGACACACTGACTGGGTCCGGTGTTTAGACCTTTGTCGGGATTCTTCCACCACAACCTTGTCTTTATTTTTGGCGACGGGTGGACAAGACAATGTGATACGGTTGTGGCACATTTTTGACACCACTCAAGTGCCTGACAAGGTGACCCTGAAGGTGAGTTGGTGGTGCTTGTTTTTGTTTCCTTTATATACTACATGATTTTAAGTGGCATCCAACTTCATTTTAGCAAAGTTTTCAAAATTCACCTTCTGGAGAATCTGTTTCACTAAAAGTTAGGCTTCTAACTTTTATACCACATCGTCTTTACTGTCATGCAATATCTTCAATTTCACAATCTGCACACATCACCATACGGACTAACCCTAGACAGAAGCGGTCGAAATAGGCGTGATTCAGCTTATCAACCTGGCGATTTGCAACCTGTATCCTTACCACCGCGATGTCTTCAAACAACATCATTGCTCTTTCCAGTTTCCTTCGACGTGTCCTACAAAAGGTTGATGAAAATGTGATTTTAGGAAGTCAACGAAAACGTGAATCTTCTTTTCAGATGTCTCGGTGATATTTCTTTGATGATAAATGTGAATTGATTATGTAACGTCGAGAATTGTGCAATTCCTGTCTGCCCAATCGCTCATTTTTCGTCGCATAGAATTCTGTCAGTTGTTCAGTCGATGTAGTAGTCCGTATGGTCACACTTTCTCCTGAGTGATGGTTAACGGAGTGTTGCTACTAGGTTTAAAATTCAATCACGAAGTGTTTAGCTTGTTTACACGTGCGTTGTCCTTCACATTTTAGGTGTGCGATCTCCAACTTCCATTGTCCCTCGATCCAGCTCAATACACTTTATCGATTGCCTCAGAAAGTGTGCTGTCAAGCCATGAGAACTGGGTCACTGGCCTCGCGTGGGCTCCACGCACCCGAGCTGTCTCGTTTCCCCCACTCTTGCTGTCCTCCAGTATGGACCAATCGATGATTGTTTGGGCACCTCCTGACGATAAAGTCCGCCTTTGGCTCGAACGCACACGTGTGGGCAATTCTGGAGTAACCGGCCTGAGTTTTCTGGACTGCTTCTGGCTCCCATCTGACGGGTCGACTATTTTTGGACATAACTTTCAGGTTAGTCCATCGACTACAAAACCCGCATACTTTTTATTACCGGCCCCGCTTTATTTCGCGTTTAAGAGTTGACTATCCCCGTTTTATTTCCCAATCAGGGTAGTCTTTCTTCATGGCATTACTCCGATCGCGATGGTCTGTGGTCACCTGGATTCCCCGTTTGTGGTCATCATGGTCCAGTTATGGATCTGGCGTGGTCTACCTTCAGGTCTGCTGCAAATATTTCTGCCTCTCCGTTCCATCTGTTGTTTACAGTCGGTAGTGATCAAACTGTTCGAGCGCACGCGCCACTCAGATTGGAATCTGGAAACAATTCAGCATCCGATTGTCCGAGTGGCATTAGCGAATTGTGTAAGTTGGCGTAGCTGAGCTTCCACTCCAGATAGCCTGTTCTAGTATGTCGCAGCTATGTTTGATCTGTTTGTCTATGCACTTTTCTGTTAGGAAATGCACTTCTCGATGCTGACATGCAAATCTACACTCTACGACTGGTGTCTTATGTTTACCCGTCAGCTTGTGTTCGCGTGGCTGTATTTAGTGCTGAAAAACGTCGTGTTACTTGCTGATTTGAAAGCCTGAATCGGCGTTTCCCACCGGAATCAATTCTCTCCTCATGGAGAGGGCGCTCGTATCTTTAGGAATAACGATTCACTTATGTGGAGGATGTTACTGGTGATGATTAGATGCAATGACCGACACAAATATCTTTTTATTCATTCAATATTATACGACCCTACTGGCACACATGCGTAATGTTCGGTTCAATGCCTACTCCATTTGTTCAGTAACTAAAATTCGATGCCGCATCTGTTTGCGAACTCGAAGGTACAAACAAATTTGTCTATTCCATTGCGCGGCGAACCCATTGTTCCACACGTACCAACCGTCAACAATGCACGGCGTGCTAAGATTTGCGACGTTGATCCATACCGATAAAATTTAAATATCGGATCAACTGCTGAGCGATTGCATACGATATCGATTTACTAATTGATGACTGCTATCATTCAGAAACACTTGTGTGAAAGATAGGTGTGCAAGAGTTAAGATGTTAAAATTGAGTACACTTCATGTTTGTTCCGAACATTAATGTCATATTCTGCTGATTGGCTAATGGGGAGTGGAACTTTTATTCACGAAAGAATTAACGTGCCCGTTCTTTACGGTTGCTTATATTTGAATGACTGGGTCGTGCACTGAGCACTTGGTGTAATGTTCGATGTAGGTTAATTAACATTTGGTTTTATAAAGGGAAAAGCTACCGGTAGCTTGACCACGGTTGTTCGTATTCTCCTCCGAAACTGAGGACTCCCGTACCACAATCTGTGACTACGGTTGTTGAGTAGACCGGCGTCTAATTAAGTTCAGCAGTGTGAATGTTGTATGCATTCGTTTCAGTCACCCCTGAAGGGGGGACAAGTAACACCAGAAGGACGAAATAGTCATAACGAGTACTGTCTATTTTCAACTCAAAGTACACAATCGGAATGGTTTAAAAATATCCCCACATAGTCACTAGAACAGTCTGGTGACTGAATGCTGACTAAGCGTTTTTCGCACCGGGTGTTATTTACTCAGACTGCTCATAGCTGGAAAAAACCTCTTGGTGGTCAAGTGACTACGACGAAGCTGACAAATTCACATGACCACTAGCCAGGTCATTAACTTTACGTACAGCGGCCTGGTTGTCTTCGTTCCGTGGTATGAATACCATTAGCTAGATTGATGACCATTTGAACATTTAAGAGATCAACAGATCTAAGGATACTGATTACGGAATTGTCTCGTCTAGGTGATGAGCTGGAACATGCAAACTACACCTTGTGTTAATTTATGCGTGCCGTTTGTTCTTATGGTAGGTTACGGAAATTGTATTATGAGAAGCCGATTTCGTCCTGTAGCTATACTTCATTCTCGAGTCTACCAATTCTTTGGGTGTCACTAGATTCTTTACTCGTCGAATTCACCATAGGCAGTTGTCATTGGCATAGACGTGTACCAACACTTTGAGGATCCAAAAGTGAGCAAACTGCTCAATTTAGAATCACCTTTTCATCCAATGATGCTCAGTGCTTGGAGAATTTAGTTACCGATAACCGTAAGATACGCACTATCTCGCTTGACGACCGGCTATTCGAAGATTCCACCCGTTGTTGGTCAAGGTCATCTGGACGCAAAGGTGCAGTGAGCAGAAAGTGAGAACTGTGCACTTGCGATGTTTGATGCATTTCGGCCAGGTTACATTTACTGTCCGTGACCATTTATTTGTCCGATAATATGAGTTATCAAGGAATTATTTCCGCTTTTGCAATTCGAAAAAGACCATCTGGCTAATAATCTCTTGTGAAGCTCAAGATCCGTTCTAACTCGAACGTACCCGGCTGCGCAATCTTGCTTATTTAAGAACACTAACAAGCCAGTTCTCCATGGCGTCGAACGCAGTTTGTCCCCTTTTTCTGTCTCCTATTTTGTGTACCAACTCACTTGTAGTCACAGTTGCGTTTACATAAGCGGAACAGATCGACGACTATCTTAGCGAGTAGCCGAACACACCTTGGAGTGATTGAGGCAACTTTTGACACACCAACCTAAACTTGGTGAACTGGCTGTTCGAAATCCCACATCGCCGGTAACCAAGTTGACCCAGTTAGTTCAGTTAAGACGCTGTTTCACAGTCGGAACCCGGATTTACTGGCTTTCAACGAGACATCGCTTGCTCGAACCTACTGACCTGTATTGTGTGCACAGGGTGACTGAGGCAACCTATCGGGTTGCCGTGGTTTTGTTTACATGGTAACCACTATAACTGTACTCGTATCCAGTAGCTGTTTTGACCTTATTTACCCGATGTGTATACTCTGCATGCCTTACGTTTGCTACTGACGAACTGTTAGCACATCACAACAGCCGATTTCCTTCTGTTCTTACAAAACGTTAAATGGGTACTGAATATTTCAAATTTATAGTTGTACCCGTTTCACCATCCGAGGTAGCTAATGTAGAGCATTCTCGTGGTACTCGTTTGAACTGTGCAGAGTTTTCCTTTGTAGAGGAACATCTCGGCTCTATTGAACTGAATAGTTTTATCATTTCGAACGTCGATATTTTCCTGTCGTTCTAACCTTAACGAAGCAGACATGCATCAAGTAATTGTTTTGTGGACGCTGCTTTACTCTCCCTGGTAATTTGCTTGCCCATTTGTGAGTTACAGGTACCCTTCTGTTGAATTTGGGGACCTATGTTTATGATTAACTCATTAACCCTCTTCTTCCGACTTGATTTTTTCCGGTTTCTATGATAGCTGGGCGCAGGTTTCAACCACTACTGGTGTGGTGTTGCTACTGATAATATGTACCATTCTTTTTGTGTATTTAACGGCATGTTACGCGTTCAGCCCACTAAACGTTTGTTGCATACAAGCTTGTTCTACTTTCTCTGTCCACAGTGTATGGTTCTTTGTGGTTTGAACTCGTGGTATTTCGTTCACAAGAACACTGACTGACAGCCATACAGTTGCGGATCCGTACCTTGATTAAAGCGACCACTGTTGTCCAGACTTAACCAATTTGACAGTATCTACCTCATATATGATCTAGCATGTTGCCTGACAGTAAACGTCTCACATTTAAAGCAGGTATGACGTATTAAGGGATTCCTACGTTTTCCCTTTTGAATTGTACTTGTATCCTTCTCGTTGGTGAGCTGTTTACCATAATCTTCACTATTTGTTTCTCCCACGGATCTCCCTTACAGTTTTACTCATTTTGCTCTTTTACATAGTTTTTGTCATTATCGTCATTAATGTCGTCATTTTTTAAGCCGATCACTTGTGGCATGAAATTGCGCGCCCTCAAGTTCACGGGTATGATATGAACGCTATCGCCAGCCTTTCTGCAATCAGCTACGTGTCTGCCGGGGACGAGAAAGTGGCTCGTGTGTTTACCGCCACCAGATCATTTGTGGACGCTTGCCGTCAGACGTTGAAGCTCGATGACTATCCAATTGGGGATAATCTGCTCTCAGTTGAGTCGGCAACTTGTTCTCTTGCAGAAAGTATGTTAATTGATCGAACTGCGCCTTACCTTTGTATCCATATCGAATTTTAGCAGGATACTTACCATTTGACCTCCGCTAAACAAACGTAACATGCTTTAAGACGTTTTTTTCAATATCAAGGCTGATGCTTTCCACATAGTTTCATGCCTCTCCTACGTCACGCTTTTCGAAGCATGATTGCGTAAACAACTCCTTCAATACGTCACTTTCAGTTCATGAATTATTCGGCATCCAGTTATCTTCGTTTCGAAATTATATTGGGAGTAGGATTATCAACTTTACGTTGCTGATTTACATATGTTTGGTTTCACAGTTGTCAAAGGGCACTGCTATCTTTTTCGTTTTAATGGAGACTGATTACATTTTTTCGTCAACCAGTACTCCCAAACGCAGCCTGTCATATGTACTCTCTTGTTGGATAAGTCAAAAACACTAATTTTTTTTGTGACACATCCTTTCGAAACATCTGGGATGTTTGCTGTTACGGTTGACGACTATAGCTAGTTTTCTTGTTTGGTACCTCAACACTGTACTTCCTCTTTAGACCATTTCCACCTGTTGCTTGCTCTCGCGTACTGGGCTACTGAATCGGGAAACTCAGAGCAACAATTATCTGGACGGCACTTAGCGACCTCGGTTTATCGAGAAAAACAATGCCGTTCTATTGAAAATCAACAGTTTTAACGACTGCTGTTGGACGACAGACATGTTGCGTTTTGATTGTCTCGTTCTTTGTTATGTTTCACAGTCTTCCCTTAAATAGTTCGGTTGTTTAAATTCGACACTCGCATCAGTAACCTGTTTTGATCACCAATTCCTACAAACAAATTTGATGAGGTAACCGATCGTCGTTTTTGTTTGGTTAACGCCTATTGACCACGATTTCGCTTCCACTACCTTGTGCATAGAATTTAATCGACCGAGCATTCTCCAATCAGGGAACCGCTCTAGTCCACTCTCTTTGTACTTGTTTCTCCTTTCGTTGGGAGCACGCAACAGAAGAGAGCCATTCCACCACAGTTGATCGCACCATACAATCAATGCTCTTGGTTCCTTGATTTCAACCGTATTTCCCGATCACTTGCAATGAAAACGGGAATCTCGCCTGCCTCACCACATTTTTTACATGAGCTTGTTATTTAAAATGTCAGTCGTTTCTGACTTGAAAATTTCTGACCCAACTCTTAAGCAACGCTCATAGTCATTTCTTTCAGCTG
This sequence comes from Paragonimus westermani, assembly GCA_008508345.1. Classification (NCBI taxonomy): domain Eukaryota; kingdom Metazoa; phylum Platyhelminthes; class Trematoda; order Plagiorchiida; family Troglotrematidae; genus Paragonimus; species Paragonimus westermani. Next base: position 16,821 of record QNGE01003159.1, read on the forward strand.
GTGTGTTTCCCACACTGCATAGTCAACACTGAGTTTCGGTTTTTCGGTCACTTTGGAACCCGATGATATCCTTCATCTTCTTTGGTCCCTTCGAATAGGTAGCGGTCGAGGACAGCTGCAGTTTAGTGAAGCCCATAACCCCAGTACACGCATACAGCAACGAAATTATCTCAACCTAACACGCAATCGCTTAATTGTATACACAACACAGGTTAACAACTGGGTTTGTCTTGAAGCTGCAACAACTTTGTCCGAGTAGTATTCAAGCTCAAACTGGCAATACGCTCATTTGTCACTCGTGTCGCCTTATTTACCATAACTCAGTTCTCTGCAAGTTGGCGATGGCACATACACGCACACGTGGATGAAATAAGCCGTGTGTGTGCGCGCGTATTCTAGATTTGGATGTGTGCATCACCTCGCCACCACCGTACATCGATGTTACCAATGCTCAAAACCGCCACGGGTGATTTTCAACTGGAGACCTTACGTCTAAAGAAAATAAGCAGATGTCACAAATATTGCTGTGAAGATACTAAATGGGTTTAAAAGTGTCTTGAAAACTGTACCTATTGGTGACTGTTCCTGCCAGTTGAAATATATTCACGAGCCATCCAGCGATTTTGTTGAGGGCATTTGTTTAGAACCAGAACTATACTATTTGGGTGTCATACACTGGGCAGTGGTATTTCACTGGGACATCCTCCACAGCTGTTCGGAAAAATTCGCACTTAATAATTATCAAGAATATCAGTATCCAATGACGTATTTGTTTTGTCTTGCGAGTCAACATACCACCATAGTGAACTATCTGACTGCTCTTGACGCCGGCTGCTAGGACTCTTAAATGGACTTCACGTGTGACTGTATTTTGCGCAGCAGTATACCCTGAAGATTGGACTGGCCCAGTTTTTAGAAAAAACGTTATGTTTAATTGGTTCTTTCGCTGCTTGAAGATTCGCATTCCTTTATTTCGATCGTTTGCTTGGGATTTATTATCCACCACTTCCGTAATTTATTCAAATCCTACAGGAGCTGTCCAGCCCACTTTGGGATTGTCCAATCAGGTCAGTGTCCCTAGTTCAGTCGATCTGATGGACGATACGGTCACTGACTCCACTACTGTTGGGGTTATCACGCATTCCGATAACGGCGTAGCATCTTCAGTGAGTCTATACGTCTGACACTTATGAGAATATAGAATATTTAGAATAGTATAAGAGTCTTCCTATTTACTTTCGGATTTGTGACCGCATTTTCCACTTTATCTGTCGTGCTGACTGCGCTGTATTTATTTGTTTCTGAAACCAGTTGTCTGTGTTGTGCCTGGTTGCTCTTCATAGGTTTGATATCGTCAAAACAACTTACCGAGCTTTGCGTTGTCGGAGCCGTCATGAACTGCCTTGATCTATCATATGTCCGCGTTTGTGTGGTCCTCAAACGGATGGTGGTTCTAAGAAACTTAGCGTTGTCTTGGACATTGTTGTATCCCATAAGTCAACGAGACCCACCATATATCATATCAAGTAGCTTTTGCGCAAACATCAGTCTAACGTAATCTTGAACACAAAATGAGCTCATTCCCACGATCCCGTTTTCGCATCGACCGCCATAACTGGGCTGTTGCATGATTGGTCAGTTGGCAAGCATACGAACGCAGGGAACAGTTAGTTGTTGGCTAAAGGACTGACACTGCACGAGCGTCTATGTGAATACGACGGTCTATGTGCGTTACCAAATTGTACTAAAGTTAATAACTGGCTTCTGTTCCTTTGAACCATATATAGGTATTGATAGGGGGTGTATTATTGACCCAGTTCACTACAAGAAGTGCTTACTAACTTAGTTTACGATAACCACCCGCGAGGTTCTCGCCTTCTGCTGTATACCCGTTTACGAGAGGTATTTTTATGTCATACGATTCCTCACCCTTGATCATATCGTATGACGGTCAGGAAAATACACGGGTGTTGTATGATTTACTTTCGTGGTTGAATAGTTAAGCTGTGATTCATGTTTGCGCAATATACCTTTCGATCAATACCCCGAACTTTACTCTTGTTAGACTACACCCGGAACTTAGGCGTGATGGCGTGTGCTTATCTCGAACATAGGATTGAAAATGCCGTTTAAATAAGCTACATCCCATTATGCTAATTAATCCTCACCATAGTGAAATTGGTCATTCTGTCGCATCTTCCCGTTTAGTGTAGTGCACCGTTGCCTACCGAGGATCGTTTACATTGTGCGACGCTTTGGCCAGAGGTAAAAAAGCTATACGGCCACCCGTATGAGGTACGTTTATGCTTGTTCATGGTTGATTTTTGGTGTCGTTTAGCCGTTTATCAGTTTATCGCCGTTATTTTTATTCAACGAATCAGTGTATTTCGCGTCGGACAATCCGTGTGTGTGAGAGGTGAATAACCTGTATGTCACACGTTTCCTGTTACACTTCAAGGAACGCCATAACATACATTTGCTCTGATCACTGTGTAATCCCCAATTGTATTTTCGGACTTGACTTGCTCACGCACCAAAAACATCATTTTCTGTTGTATTAGGTATAATCGCTATAGCTGTGTGGTAATTGGTATCAGACATCTTATCTCTTGCACGGCCCTCCGTCTCTTTAAGGTATCCTACAGTAAAATTTGAGCAACGCGGCAGTACTTGGCCAGTGTACTCCAGTATGTGTTACACGGTTGGATCGAAACTCTTGTGATGTAAAGACTCACTCCTTAACGTTCATTCTACACTTTTTGTTCACAGTCATTTTACGGAACGGTTTTCAAACTTACCGTTAGAAAGTTACGTGATACCACGGAGTGTTTGCTGTCATGCCATATGCCGGATGTCACTTTGCTGTTTGTGTATACGATACGTTCAACCGGTATTCGAATCTGCTCAGTAGTTGGCTTCATTATGATGTACAGCGTTATCCGGTGTGCTCTACATTGTCGTTGGCTGGTAACCTACAACTTGTAGGACACTTCCGTCGCTGATTTGTTTGACTGCATTAGTGCGTTCTTGTGATTGGCTCACAACCTACCCTATTCTTGTTAGACTTAGTATTTTATGTCTGCAAGTTTTAAGTGCATTCAGATTATTCTTTGTTTTTTTACTGAATACCTGTGTTTCCTCTGGACGTAACGATAAGTAGGAAACCAGAAACCGAATGAATTAATGCCCTTAGTGTAATTCAGGTGCATACAGCACAACCATTGAACGCAAACGGTTGAAGCTAACTTGTTGAAAGCCGGTGAGCATGAGGGATGCTGTATGGTGATTCCTGCACACTGATGAATTTGAAAGACGAACCACAGGTCTTTCGACTCTCATTATTTCGTAACGCCATGTCCCAAATGTTATTATCGTGTTCAATTGTGAGTGTTGGGGGAATGTAAGGGATTGTCACAAGTCTTACCAGAATTTCGCTGAACGTAGCAGTGACGTGGATCAGCGTAGAAGAGGGAAGATTGACCAAGAAGAACTGAATAACCCAAAGCTAAGCAGGAGAATAAGAAATGGAATGAGTGCAGGCACGCCATTGATTGCAAAAACTCCAAAGCTACTGTTTATGATGATTAAAACCAAGCTGGCTGTCTACCGCTGAATGGTGCTGCGTACGCCGCTGTACGACAGGGAAACGTGGACACTGTCTCAACGGAATGTGCGTTATCTGAGCCGTTTCCATGTGCAATTTCTAAGACGCCTTTTGGGTATTCGGTGTTCGGACATGGTTGCGAACACTGAGATGCTTCGGCGGATGGACAAGAAAGAGATGGAAGCCATGTTGGTGCTCTATCAGCTTCGTTTGCTTGAGCGCGTTTGCTGACCAAGCGAAGACCAGATTCCGAAGCAGTTACTCTGTAGACAAGTGAAAGTTGGTGATTAAAACTGAGATCACAGAAGGTTATCCAAGTAAGTCTTTCGCGTTGTACTACCGAGTTTAGATCTTAGGAGGACTTCGCCTTGAACCAGATCATCTGCATACGTACGATTCCCACTGGCATCCGGAAGTTCAATGAATAACAGTTTCGAGGCCGTGAATTGAGGCACACGGTACGCAAAATGTCATGTTGTGGTGATGGGACTATATGAAGTTGCAATAAATACGGCCGCAAATGTGCTGGCTCTATCAGATTGGTAGGTCATCAACCTATAGTGGTACACCGTCGTTAGGCTCAAGCAGGTTGTGTCAGTTATATCTACCCCCGTTCGTATCAGCCAATTACCTCCGTCGCTTGCCAAATCACCCGCTCTCCTTTTAAGAAACTTGGGTCTTTGTGGCTTTCCTTTTCCTCAGCTTTTTCGGTGTGTTGTATGACGAACATTTCGTTTGTTTTGCAATACAAGCTTGTTTTTCCTTCTTATGCCTTCTAAAGTGTTATAGTTTGTGCTTCTATATCGAACTGCTTCTCGCTTTATATTTTTGATATCTTTCTTCCCATTTTGGGTCGTGCTATTGGAATCTAATTGTTTTCCGTGAGATAAGGGTTTCACTTTCATATCAGCCAGAGTTTAGAAGCCATTGAACTAGTGACTACGATAGGTATGTTAGAACTTTTGCTGCTTTGAAGTTCAGTCCCAACTGATCCTGGATATCAAGTCCGTGGCTGTCTGATAGAATATGGACTGTCCAGTAAAGCGAAATCAACCGCTTTTTGTGCTGGCATATTTCCATCTTCAAGTTGAGTTCACAGTTCGAACTAAGTTGATTTTCTCAGAATCTAGCCGCTCATTTAGAATTTTGACAATAGTCAAAGATGTTCCTGTCTTGCACTATGATTGATCACTGTACCGAATACACCTGATATCTTTCAATGGATTTTTGAATTACCATTATTTCGGATTGTAGTACTCTCGTTGACTCTCCATAAGTAACCCGAAGCGCACACATTCATTGGCCCAGGGAAAAAATTTCAGAGCAATAGATTCATCAAGATATTGAATAGATATTTTTAAGGTTTGATCCCATTCCTCTGCATTGGGTATTTTATTGACTAAAACCCTTTTTGGTCCTACCCCCACTGCCCACATCCTGTTTTATGTCGTCATCTGCAGGTCTATTGTCTCGCCGCGCATCCCAACCATATGCTAGTCGCTTCTGCTTGCGTCGCAACAAAACAGATTCATGCATCTATCATACTGTGGAATGGTCTAGCCGATTGGTCTATTCACCAGGTAAATCACCCTCTTATCTTTCAAGTTCAGGTCACGTTGTGTGTGTGTGTGTGCACATGACGGACAGTAGATGTATGATTGTCTACCGACAGCAGTTGTACCGAACCTCTCTCTTTTCCACACTTTGAACAGGTGGTTTTTAAATTTCGACGCGAATTTTTTAAACTTTTAATCTAGATATCAGAACGTTTTCATGCTGTGTATGTTACCGTGCAGATTTTGCCTTGGTGTCTGCTAGGCTCACACCGCAGTCTGTGGATTTACATACGAGGTGGTTCATTTGATATTGTGAAGCGAAAGAGCAATAGCAACGAGTAAGAGTATTAGTACACAATGCTTATTAATGAACCGGTTTTTCTGCTCACGTGTCAACAATTACGACTTCCACAAACGGGAGGATCCTTCAATTTTTGATTGTTTAATGAATCCGAAAAATTTGTTCCAGCCTCACTTATGGTCCAAATGCCGGCAAGTATCGACTGGTTGATGACTCTTTCCTATTGACTTCCAGTTTCAAAGTTGTCACAGGATAGTGCTGTTGTATCCTCTACTTTCAGTTTCCTCGAGTTCCATTTCAAGTTAAGATTTGTCTTGTTTTCCGTGACTTCCCAGTACATATATTTTTAGTGAATGCTATGATTGTCTCGTGGGCTACCACGGAGAATTTCAACCGTTTTCTGTTTCCTCTATGTTGATGCTGTTTCATTGATCTTTATTCAAGGAAATTCGTCTACATATTTTGCTGTGCACACTATCTCACGGTTTCACAAAACGCTAGTCGTCGTCCTCGGTTAGCAATTGTGTGTGGGGGGTGGGGGGGGGTTGGCGTTGAACCGGATGGCCTGGAGGAATGCAGTCCGGACGGGCGTCCGAACGTTCAACAAACTATTGTTGCGCGGCCGCGAGCGGAAGCGTGCGGTACGCAAGGGAACCATCGGTGCCATAGGTCGCGGTGACGTGACTATATGGCGTTGCGATGAGTGCGGCCGCGAATGCGCTGGCCGTTTGCGGTTAGTAGGCCACCAACGTACTCATAGTTCACCGTCGGCGAAGAGACGACGGGTACGTTAGGCTCCGGTCAGGTAGGTCATATCAGTATATTCATTCTGCTGCTGTTAATGACTACATCGGCGAACAGCCTGGTCATTGACAACTAATCCGCTCCTCTTTTCAGAAACCTGTGTCTGCAATCTCCTACCGATTCATTTATTCAGCTTTGTTGGTGTACGGTATGATGAATGGTCTATCTGGCTCTTCCTAGTTCACTGTGTATTTCGTTTTTCATCATTATCTCCTCTGGGATGCACTAACCTGCACTCCTATACTGCAATGCTTCTTATATTACACTTCAAAAATCTTTCTTCTCAGTTTAGGTCTCGTCATTACAGCCTTTCTCTGTTTAGTTTCCGAGAGATAAGGGTTTCCTTTCCTCATTAGCCAATCAAGTGGCTAACCAGCATTGGTCGGCTGGACAGAAAGGCCTCACTGTCACACTTCCCGGTCTTATTCCTTCGGGTTTACACTGGATATGTGGCGTGAGGTGGAACCGCAATTGGTGCGGCGCAAGCCAATCGTGGTGATGGTTAGGGGCAGGCGTCTTTTCGCTTCAGTCACTGTAACAGGCTAATCCTAATCGGACGCCGACAACCGTGTATGTGCTAAGTTGACGATTTCGGGAACTTCTCGGTAGACGAACCAACTGAATTTTATTTTTACGTTCATGAACACGGCGCTACTTAATACGATAATAGTAGCTTAAAATATGTTATTATTTACCGTATCTCGCGTCCTGCACACTTTCAAGTTTTAATGAGGTTCACCCTTAAACCGAGTGTAACCACTGAGACTAGAGAATCTAGATGAGATGGAGGCTAATCCAGCTCGGTAGCGTGAAGATTATCATTATTTGGTTGAGTTATCTGTTGAATAATTGTGTTTACTGATGTGGGACAGTGAAAACATTAAGGATATGACGTCTTACTTTTATTCGTGGGGTCGGTCGTTTGTTTACGCCCTGATGTTGAATGTTACAGTATAAAATAGGGGGTTGTTAATGGCTAGGTTCTCACCGTTCCTTCTTTCTTTATCAGGGCTTGCTTTTTTCTCAAATATATAATGCGTAAACCACTGATGGATTGCTGTAGTTGTTGATAACAATAAACATCGTGATGCATCGCCATTATCACAATTTGGAGTCTCTGTTCTGATAGCCACTGCATATTGGCAGTCATAGGTTGACCGTATTCATTCATACCAACGTGGTGTGAACAAGTCACACACCATTTACGGCGCTCTAGTTCGTTTGAAAACGGTTCCTCTTATTATTCTGACACAGTGTCAATTTGTGTTATTCGTATATTGAAAACAAATTAACACAAATGTTCTCTGTTTCCGTTTATTCAGCAGTTGTTTTAGTGGTCAGGTCAATGTCGTTCACTACACATCACGTTCCAAAGGTCTCGTATATTGTACACTTAACAATCACCCCAGTATGGCGTCGCAATCAAGGCAGTAAGATATCCCAATCTCGCCGTCTTTCGCTCAGGTGGCTGTACCTGTGGTATGTGTTCTCTCACCTTGAGCTGTAGACGGTGAGAAAGACAGCACGCTAACTCTGCATGTCGTTAAACCATTACACTTGACTAGCACACCACCGTGTTAAGGTCAAAACGTGCAGTTCTGATTACTTCAGAGTGGTTGTGGTTCATTGTTTCATCGAATCAAGATTGGGGAGCTACTAATCCTGATCCAAACTTCATAACAAAGCGACTAAATCAAATGTTTATCCTTGGTTCGATTGACAGTCGGCCTGAAATGACGAAGGGAGACATCATGTGAATGTTGTTCAGCTGAGCAAATGGGCTAAACATCGAATGTGTAACAAATATTAGGATAGCGGATTCCGCGTTAAGTAGAATATTAACACGAGTAACCTTTTGTAATACGCTCACTTTCATTCTCGTTGAGGTGTGACTAGTTCACATCTGTACAATGCCTGCTAAACTTCTGATTTAGGATAGAAAGAAACTGACTTTGCTGTTGAGTTAATTCCTTCACAGTTGGGCGGAAATGAGGCCACGTAAAACAAAGGATAAAACAGTTGCACGCTAGCTGATATCTGACGCATTCCTGTTTAATGAAATCACCAACAAAGCGTGTGCTTCGGGTTGCTTAGCCTAGTGTTCATCTTAGAGGTGCATGACGAAGGCAATTGGCTACAATATTGCTTCATAAGAGCAGATGGTTTTTTTCCTGATTTGAGCTAGTGCACCCATTGCTCCCCACTAAGAAACGGAAATGTATTAGGCTTGTTTTGCAAGCAAAACAACCAGTGTGTCGAAAGTGACCAGGTACTAGCAGTAACTACGCTGGTACTGATCCGTAAGCTCATGGTGCGACGTCATTGGTATAAAAATTAGGGCGGCCCCTCGTCCTATGTTATCTGGAAGATCATTAACTACAGTCAAATCTCCAGCTGCAGCCCACTAGGTTGCAAAAGAGAGCTTAAAAGCTCCAACCGTGTCTTCGCATCAGTATATGGGACAGCTGAATATCGGAGAAAATGTTGTTTGGTCTGTCTGGTCCATTGTACACCCACACGTCACCGGATTAAGTTACGTGTTTTGTATTCGATATCTGATCGGTAGCAGGACTCATGACGTTCATCCGGTAATGCCAAACCTTTGGTTGTTTTGCTGATCTGCTTGTTAGCTGGACTGTTTGCTAAATCAGTGATAGAGGCTGGTTTATCCTGGAGTCGGAAAATAGCAATAGTAACCTGATCCACAAAAGTGAAAACACATAGGAAGCTTCTGATTAAGGATGAGTCAGTCTTACGCCAAAGCGTACGGGATTTTACACCATGCCACAGGTGATCATTCGTTTTGCCTCGACGCACCGATTGTATTATCAAGTCTGATAGTAAATGTGAACCTAAGCGAAGTAAACGGAAAACGATTTTTACATAACCATTGTCTCCACACCAAATATTAACACGTAATGTTAAAATCGGTGTTTTACTTTGGTGAATTGATCGACCATACTCTTTGTGGATACGTGATAGTTCAGTGGCGTTGACACTGACCAATAGTCGCATGATTGCATGCTCCGATCCTAGTTATCATGGTTGTTCCGATCTACGTTTTGGCAAGCGGACTTCATCCGATCCCCAGATGATAACAGACGGCCCGTGGAACAACAGCTGGATATTTTTTAAAGTTTTCCTACGAACAAGTATCTCCTTTGCAAGTGATATATTGTAGGTGTCAGAGAAATTGCTCACATTCATCGGCTTATTGTTATGTTCCTCTTTATTCCAGAACTGGTTCTGTAGTCGCCTTTTTTAATTGCAAACACAAACAAACTTGGGCATTTAACTGTTTTCCTTGGACTCGTTTGTGTCCATGTGCCAAGTGGCCACCATTGTACAGTTATCGTACGTGGCACTGATCCCACGTTCGCAGGATTAAGACAAGTGAAATTTCCATAACGAAAATTATTGAAATGATCACCTAAAGTATCATATTTATAATCCACCAGTTTTGCTAAGCATAACTTACGTACTTTGATTTCTACATCGGCTGTGATCACTACGTGAACCAACGTGTGATAAGCATCTAATAGACGTGGTGACTATTTTTTTTTCTTAAAGTTAGCTGACACTGTTGCATCATCAGGCCAAAGTATGTTAGCAGACTCTCTCTCTCTCATAGACGTCTGCTTCGTAGGGCCATTTATTCTGTTGATTCACTCGAACGACATTTCCGTTGGATGTTTCTTCATAATAGAGCAGATATGTTTTGGGTGGGCATCCAACCATCAAGATAAGCTCACTGAAACATACTGACCACACGCCCTGACTACTGGCTTATTGCACAATCTCATCCTAGTGAGAATATTATTTTATTGTTTTTAAATTCTCCAGTATTCCTCACATAATCACGTTGTATACCCTTTAATCTGTTGGGGAAATACTTTTGAATAGTGTGACTATTGCAACTAAGGCGTATTTGCTTGGCTGGCGTGGTTGAAATGTTTACTCCTTTGTTCCATTAGAACTAAACTGTAAACTCCTGTCTTGTTTCACAACTTCTCTTCTTGTTCGGCCTAGTCTGACCTTTCAAAATATGATCTCATTACAAGCCTTTGGCTCATGTGTTTACATCTGTGTGTACTAGTAAATGGCTGACACAGTGGAATCTCCACAATTCGATCACCTTTTTCCCTCGTCAAAATAGACCAAATCGATTATCCGACCCGCGCGTGGCCGGCACATTTAAACTCAACTTCAACACTGATTTCTCCATGTAGGTAAGTGGTCCCGGTGAGTGCTAGTAAAGTAGCTGACAGATGGTTCAACCTTGTTGTGTTTCATGGACATCTCACACGCCAAGGGTGCGGATCTAAGTGTCAGTGTCAATCCAGACACTTAACTACTAGGCCGTACGGTCGGGGTCGTAGGAAGGTGCCTAGATCACTTTCCGTCAATGGCATGCTCCCTTTTCGCACAGACTGAAATCGATCTGCTATTTGCGAGTAGCATTTAAACTAGCAGGAACCCACCGTTATCTTAAAACAATTTAAAGGTGGTCTATTTCAACATATGAGAAAAGAAGGAACACTAGGTAGGAAAAGTAATTTGCGATCAATGAACCCACTATTTCGCTGTATGTCAGCCGAGAACTTTCGACATCCGCTTGATTGGTCCAAATCATCAATGGTTAGAAGAAAACGTGCCCTTTTCAGACAACGACGTGGTCACGGGTTCTCAATACCCAAAATGTCTCACGTTTTTGTCCATCTGGTTGGAATTTCAGATTGTCTCACGTAGCTGATCAAAAACGTCACGATTAATGGCGCGCGCTCAAACGATTCTTCAGTATTCCTTTTTTCGTGATCGTGCCTTGCCATGAACGATTATTCGAGCCAGAAAACACTCCTATCGTGCTGAAGTCTTAATCTGTGTGTATGTGTATCTGCGTAATGTATTTCTGTTGGGTCACATGTGTTTCCTACTACTCTTGTTCATTTTTATAGCTGGCGGTAATTCAGAATATCCTCAATCATATCTTGTTGCACACCTTTACGATCCCTTTTGTGATATATAATCGGGCACAATTTTCCATTCGTTCTTTCACAGCGTTTAGTGCATCATCAACTGACAGTGACTCAAATGGCCTGGAGTCACGACGGTCAACATTTGCTTGCCGTATCTCGAGATCGAACGTGGAGTGTGTGGTCTCCTGGACAGGTAAACCAGCAGTTGCCAACCTACACGTTGACAGCATTCCCGGCCAAAGGTCAAAGTCATACCCGAATCATTTGGACAGGAGCGTGGTGCCCTGACGACCGGTGCGTGTCACTGTGACTCAACCCCATGGTGCTGCTCACCTCAAGCTTGTAGGCCGTAACAGTATTGTAAAATGAAGGCATTTTGAATGGAAGCAACTTAGAGTAGTGTTAGAATGGTAGTGCCAAGTCACCTACACTCACTTTAAAATGCTCACTTCGCCTAAGTTTCTTGCCTGATTGTCGTTATCTTTGCTCTCGCTCGACATTTTCTTTCTTCCAGCTACTTCCTCACTGGCTCCCGCGACAAATGCCTACTTGTTTGGTCTGCTCCACAAAAGCGAGCACCTGCGGAGTTGGTCGCAGTCTCCTGCTGCCCACTGAACGTTCGAAAAGTTTTCCCCGACGGTGTTACTGCTCTCGATGTTTGCCAGTGCAGTAACGTGAATCCAGCGGTTGTGTCCTACCTCGTGGCCATCGGGTTAGAGTCCGGTACTCTGATTCTTCTAATTCTATATTCTTCTGTTCTCATGGAACCGGTAGATCTTCGCTGGTCCGCGGTCCTTTTATTACCGCCTCCGTGGTGTCATGTGCCGGGTAAACAGGTGCGTCGTGTAGCATTTGAGCCTACAACCTTTGGGCTGACCGATACTACACTCACTCCGGTACATTTAGCAACTGGTGCGACCGATGGTGTTGCTCGTGTGTTTTTAATTGATCGGGAACGTTTGTCAGCCTGTTTGTTGACGCTTTAAAAAACTGTATCGTGAATTACATGTGAGCTCTTGGACTTGTGTCTACATTGCCTTTCAATCCTCCTGTACATATACCTGCTTCTTTACAAAGTCTTATACTGTGCAGCTATACAAGCATTATTTTTTTTCTCATTTCGAGGGATTGTTCCGGTAAACCGAGCACTGGTGGGTCATTTTGGCAGCCCAGATTCAACACGGATGTACAGTGTCTGCATAGTCGCTAATGCTTTGTCGTTCCCGCTATGTATTTTGTTATATTAATTTTTTCATTCACGCATACCAGGTGATAAACTCACTCAAGGTCACTTGTTTCGCTAATTCCACTCGATCACTTCTTGCGTAACCATAGACTGCACCATGCTGTGTGTCGTACTTGATCGGTCACGGATTTTCAGGTTTATCGTAAGCACACGATTTATAAAGATCCACGTCTGATTATTGAGTTACGCGTAACCCGAAAACGGTTCCCCAAATTGAGAACAAGATTTAACCCAAATAGTTCTATGATACTCTTCGAAGAAATGCATCACTAATTACAGTAAACAAACCTCAACCGTTCACGATGGTATTCTCGTTCAGCAAATTTAATGTTTTTCTAATTGGGCCAACAAGGTGAAAGTTGAACCGTCATGCTAGTAGGCCAGATCAACAGTGGCCATTCGCACCGCAGACGATTAATCGCAAATTGCTTCAGTAAAACAAAGACGAGGTGGATAAGGTGTTCAGAGCAACTGTCAGGTTGGATCCAAAATACACGAGATGTAAACAGTGGGAACTAATTTTCTCAGTTCAAGGACCAACAAGCTTACACGACCTGTACATGTATATATAATATTTGTTGTGAAATTTAAACACCGAGTAATGAATGTTTATTTTGATGCTTCGATTATGCAATAGGATTCGTTGTCAAACAAAAATTGAGGTAATCGCGCATATGAATAAACTGATGTGAAAATGGCTGGATCTGCTCTATGCGTGTGTAGTGGTTAACTATCTTGAATTGTCCATTGGGCACTTGAGTTGGTTCAACCATCAGCCATCTTGTGAAACATCTTAATCTCCTGTCCACAACTACCACCTCTTGCCCACTCTGTATTGGGTTCCTTGCTCGAAAACGCATTTCTTGAGGAACCGAACAAGCTCAAACTTCTCATGCGCACATAACTGCCGTGATATTTTGGGGCAGAGGTATAAACTTTGTGTCTTCCATCAGGTCTTGCGAGTAGGCCATTGTTTGTTGGCAAAGTTAATAGATCTCAGTCTAACTATGTAAACTGATATAATTTTACTGGCTTGCAGATGAATTATCGGAGGTATATGCTTTCCTAACTCTCTTCATAAAATTATTATTTCCAACAATTGGGGACTTTGACTAACTACCGCTCCCTTCGTAAATGTCAATCCTTTATGTTCCTTGGGAGTGGGTAAACATAGAGCCCACGAATTTCGGTCAATTTGTCTATATTTGACTGTCCTTTCGATCGGCTAATCAAGTGGAGACAACTATGTGTATATATGGGATATTCTCAGAACATTATGGGTTTGTACTCATACATAAGCTTTCTTCTGCAATACGTCAAACCCCCTAATCCGATCGAACCACTTGATGTTGTTCTCAACATTGAGCCCTAGAACCGTACATTGATGGTTGATAAGATAAGAGCCTTTAAAACAAAACTGAAAATTAATTCTCTCTGTGATATACCCATACGTCACTCGGTCCATCCCAACCGAAACAGCACAAGAGATATGCACCTGGATTCCTTCTGCCCTAGGGGCGTTTCTAGTCAGGCTGTTATAAGATATTGGCTTTTCGGAACAGAAGTCATCTAACTGGTTTGGACAGAAAAGTCAGAAGCATTGTTTCTTGCACAGTTCATCTTCCGAGCGCACTTCGCTGGTTTTTATTTTGTAAAGTTCAATGGACATTGTGAGGCTAAACGACAAAGTCAGTAACCACATGAGCATCAGTTGCCAGCGCAATCTGGCGCTGGAGAAAAAGTCTTGCCGTAAGCTGAAGGGTACCCCCCATTTATTAATTGCTACTGCTTCCGCGAACCGGAGTGGCCCTTGTTATCTGTTGCCCAACGTATCCGATAAGTCTTCTCTAGGTTCAGTTGAGGTCGACGTGTCAACGGATCTCCAACGCTCGTTAACGTCGGTTTTTTGTAACTTGTCACATTCTGACCTGATTCTGATACTATGGTATCCATGAGTGTTTTGCGGACCCAAACTGGAATGCGTTCGTTCACCCGATGGCATAGTTAACATTCCGTTCTGCCTATGTAAACGACCTAGCATTCACACGAGCGTCCCAACACCACGACTGTAAACACTCCTATCGTTCAGTGTCAAACCTTACATCATTTAGGAATTCTCTGGAAAAGGTTGCTTTGGGTAACTGACGAGTTGTTTCCAAACGTTGGGCTTCTTGAGCGTAGACCGTTTTAGTTTTACCAACTGGTGGAAGAAGGAGCGCGGAAAGTATGTGGATCCATAAAGAATAATTTATCGAAATGGTCTCTGCTACATGAATAAGAACAGTTCATGAGGCATTACTTCACAGTTCAATCCATAGGGTAATCTCCCATTCGGGCCACTTTTTTAGATACCGTCCTCTTCCAAAATTCTTAAGCGCGAAAGTAATGGTTTGACAGTACAGCGTGACCGTTCACCATCAATTTCACGATTTCCCCCACTTATCGTATCGTTTAGGTTGCTACACAGCCGTCCCCTTGCGGTGGAACCCTTTGCGCCGGAATATATTTATCTGAAGTCCGCCGTTTGCGTCTTTCGTATCATAGTTTCACTGCAATCAATCGACTACTCTAAATGATCAAAATTGACGATCATTAGGGATTTCAGAGTCTTATAAAACAGTTAGAAATGTTGTACTATACAACATACAACCCTTTTATTCCCATTCATAGTTTTCTGAATACTCTCACAAACATCGCCTATCCTTGCAACCATAACTTATCCCCGGGTTTGAAGGGAGCCCGAATACTCTTTGTATCCTGATTTACTTCGCGGAACCGGTACGCACCCTCAATACTTTCCTTAGCTATCCGATGCCTCTGTCGTAATGTGCCACTCATTTGCTGTAGGCTGCATTCAGTTGACTAAGGTTAGACGGATGGTAGTGGGTGCTTTAATTCAAAGGCCGCTCTACTGGTAATGGGGTATCTGCTTCGTAAACGCGGGAGCTCAGTTTCGGTCGACCTGCCTGCGTTTGAGAGCGTCGGGTCCCAATCACGTAAGCCGCTGTCCACGGATATTCATGAGTAAACGAATGGTTCGTTCAAATTGTCCATTGCCATATACATGGCAGTTGGTCGTTCGAGATTTATCGACCCCCAGGAACTCGATGGACTTGTAACAACGTTAGAACCCCAATCAGAGAACACATACGTTGACCCATTCCATTGACGGAGGCAATGTTTCATAGCATCGTTGGTCACAACTTCTCGTCGATTGGAGTCAACGTTATGACTTCATATCAGTATTTAGAATACTCTTCAGTAGTAATAAGTGCCGCCTACCTCTTCATGATTCAGTTAAAGGGCCTATGATATTTACTGCTAACCAATTAATTCCGATAGCTGGCGTCCACTGCTTCCTGATCCCTGCGTTTCATTGGGGACATTTGGGAACTGCCGCATTGTTCACGGTGAGGTGAGGAATTTTTCTCATTTCAGCCTGACTGCAGCGTCAGTTTTGTTGATTCCGGTGTGCCGTACCTCTGGGTGGAGCTTATTCAGGACCGCCACAAACGTTTGCTGTGGCATCACGATTTCTCTGCGGTAGTTCGATTTGCGGTCACTGATCACCGTGTGACCTCAACTTACCGTCAAACAGCCACACTCCTAGCTCTCTTCTAATGAATTTGGTGCTTTCGTCACACTGTCTATCATAGTTGATCGTAGTGCCTGGTTCAGTCACTGGGGGTTCCAGCCGCGTGCAAACCTGGCGCTTTGTAGAATGAATAGCGCCACGTGTTAAACGCCACAATCCTGGCAGCCTCCGTGAGCGTTCTGGAGCCTCCTACAGGACTTTGCATCAGCATTTTTCTGGTTGTTCACCCTCGAAATCACCCCTGGTGAATCTCCAGTTGACGTGCAAATTAGTCCTCCGAGTCCCTGAACTTATGAAGACAACGGGAGGACGCTGGTCGATGCGAACGATAAGTGTCTGCTAAACAAGTAGTGTGCACTGTTTTGCGAACAATACGAGGGCGAACATATAGTTTCTACCAATACGACAAATTTTTCGTGTTCGTTAAGTTTCTGGCCTTAGTTAGTTGCTCGCCCGTTTCCATTTACCCATTTTTGTGGTAGAAAGAGCCCAACAACACTGTCACTAACGTCATTATCACGAATGTATCCGTCTGATGTAAGCGGTATTCTATTAATGCTATGCCAGTTGCGGAACACTGTGCGCTGAAGGCGGCTAAGGCTACCCTCAAACTTATGGTTCTTTCCTCATATGTTGTTCCATAGGCCGGTAGTATAAACCATTTCGTTGTACACCTCATACAATACGAGGCGAATATCAAGAGATTACACTCTTCGATGCTTTATGAGGCAAGACATCGGCTTCTTGGGGTTCAAACGGCGTGCTTGGAGATTACGTCCTAAATATGTAACCCTCTTCATACACTAGATGACATTTGGCTGGTCTGAGCTTCAGTCCTTTCGACGGTCTTTCGATTACGTAGGATATATTCTTTGAGTGCTTTTCGTTAATTTTTCCCTACTTGTTGATGCCATCTAGGCAGGCGAGACATTGACGGAATTTGTGATCATTAAGCACTCACTTCATCAAGTACGCAGCGGTAGCGTTCGATCACCCGAAGGAAATTGTCTGAGGCTCATGTAGCTCAGTCCGACCCATCAATTTCCACATTCTAATAGCCCTAGATTAACTCCAGCTTGTTGATACTAATTGACTCCCCCCAGGGCGCCGACGTACGAGAGGAGAAACACGTCCTTATCGGTCACCGTGATGCAGGGCCAATAATTGACACATCTTTTTTCACTAACACTGGGGAATTCTACGGTTGGCTCACTTTCCAATCATTTCGTCAACCATCATCGTGACCTCTTCGCTTGAGGCTTTCATAAGTCTCCGATGTAAAATATTTATGGGATGAATTCATATTCGTTTCAGTTAAAGACGTTCATTCGCCGCAAATCTCTTCTCCCATAGGCGAACGCATCCGCGTGACGAAGGGTTGCTTGTCTCAGCCGAGTTATACTTTGGCAATCGCCACAGCACCCTGATTCCTTGAACAAGTTGTCCATTGATATACACTGGGACAATGTGTGAGTTCAGTTTTGGTTTGTTAGAGTCCTACAATGGTTTACAGAACATTATATAGGAGGGCGTGAACAGCTAGTGTTTCGCCGGATATATTGCGCACTTGAAGCAATTTAACTAGTAACGCTAATTGCCTTTGTAACTGGGATATTTACGAACTTTTACCAGAACGTCTGGTTGGTTAACTTCACCAGAGTTGTGATAGACTCTTTGGTAAACACAGTGGCCGTCTTCTGTAGTCAGCTTGCGTTTCTATAACTACTTTGTAGTCAGTGTCGTCTGACCAGGCCTGGTCTTACCAATTTGTGAGGCGCCCCTGTATCTTCCACCCCCATAAGACTGACATTCCTAGGCATTAGCCGATGGAATATAGTCGAAATCGTGGTTGCTTAGCCCATTTTGAATTGGGTGTAGTCGTTGCTGGCGACCGACACGCAGCTGGTAGTCCCTGTCGCGAACTAGTGTGCGAGGACTGCTGGAGTGTCGTAGTTGTCTAATCTGTTATGTTTAACTCTCTGGACGAGAACTCCATACGTTTCACAATGCGACACACAGTGCCTGCAGTATTTATAACACAACCTCGGTTCCTCCCAGTCCCTTAGCACATTTGTGAGTAATATCCAACGCGGGCTAAGTATCTCAATGTTGGTGATAGAAGTCCTATCAGCGGTGACGGATTGATCATCGGGTTCGCTGGACAGAAAGGTGGTAGTTCCCGACGAAGGTACCGGCACTTTCATCAGGTTGTTTCCGCTTGTTTAAAGTTGTCGCCACCTCACAGCTTACAAAGGGGAGTCCACTCTCCTGCAGAGCTCTCTCAACCCATAGTCAGTGATATTTGCATTCAACACACTGTTACTAGTAACGCCGTGGGAAGTCTGTCCTGATTAAAACAGGAGGGTCATTCTACATTGCGCAACCGAATATTGGTCGACATATAGCGTTGCCGTGCCTCTTAATCTTGCATGCGAAATTTCGAAAATGAATTTGTCCTGCATCGGTAGTGTAGGGAATGCGTTCGCCAAAAGACATCGCATATTCATCGCTAAGCCTCTGTTCTACCAGAATATGTAAAAAAAAAAGGTGTCGGGAACTGAACACAGCTTCATCATAGAATGACAGTGTGTAGTAGCCAGCATCTTGTGCTTTCCGCCAAGCGTTATGACACGAATCTGTCCTTGTTGGTCGCAATTTTGGCCAATGATTCCGATTAGTAGTACTGGTGTTACGATGCGTTTCTTTTTCTTGCCTGGTTTCTTATATGGTGTGTAGTTTTATACGGATCCCCCGTTTCTTCTGAGATATGCGGCTACCAAAACCACTGTGCAGCCCGACTTTGACTTTTGACAACATCGGGATGGTATTTAGGTGCACAAACGGTGATCTTGTTCACGAGCGATACTGTCAGGATGAACTGGGGCCTGCACGTTGCCTCCATATCAATTGCTATTTGCTTGTTACCTGAGTGTGCGACACAAGGTTACATGACGTTCGTATGACTGAACCAGCTAATAGAAAGAAAATATTTCGGCCTTTGTAATGCGTCGTTTGTATTTTAGATAGTATTTCTTAAGTTGTTACTGTCTTAAAGACAGCTTGATTGAACGAACAGTCTTTCTCTGCCTGCTTGAAATAGTACCGATTATCGATGTTAGATGATGGTGAACGTGATATAGCATCCGCTACTTGGTTCTCCTATCTTGCAGGATATTCTCTGGTGAAATTACATTTGGGTGATCGCGCTTTTCATTGGCTGTTGCATCATCTTGACAGTATGGCCAAAACCGCATATCCTTTCTTCAGCCTGAAATGTCGACCGGAAATATCGTGTTGTCTCTCACTAGATCAGACCCAAGCCAGAGTCTGCCCTGCAGCGATGAGTAGTTGCGGTATGTCTTGATTTAGGTTCTTGAGGCGTAAGCATTAACGTTATCTTATTCCTGCTACATATGTAGGTTCGCTGCAGTGCTCATATCGATGACATCAGTTGCTAAGAATGTTTGACAAGATTAATCGAATATCCCATTAACCGATTTTCTTCATAATCGTACATTGTTGCCAGTACAATAATCAGAAGACTGAGTGCTTGTTCAATGTGGCGATCTCAATGGATTGGATATGGTTGTCAAAGCTGGCAAATTGTTGAGGTAATACCAGCTCACCCCACGAAGACGTGTAGCTTGCGGGTTCCCTAATTACTACTGACTACTTACAACATTGGAGTAAATACTTCACTGGACTGACGCAATCTGTCCAAAGTAACACACACGTTTCTGCCATGGTGCCGTACCAAAAACACAAATGTCATGTAGACCGCACGACCTCATAGCTCAGAAATCAAATGGGACATGAACCTTTATCAAGAAATCGGGGGTGTGACCACTATCACCACAATTGTGTACTAGGAGAGTCCACCTGTTAAGAAGAAAGCGGTTGGATGTTTGGAATCATCATTAACAGACAGAGAGAAATACACTATTGAAGCCCACTTGGGAGTAGACTTTGGTCTCGGACAGCTACACTGGCAGCTCTTTTGTACTCTGCGAATGAATTTTTAAACTGCAATTTGTATTGGCGCGAGAGTTACTCATAATCAGAAGGTGTATAACACCGATAAGAATGCATATGTATAACACGTAAATGACAAAGTACCAAATAAAAGAGGGTGACGAAAACCGTATAACAGAATGTTGGGACTTATCAAAAACCTGGATAACGCTGCAAAAATGGTTTTTGACTGTTACGAATCTTCAACTGTGACAATAGCTCTTGTGGAGTATGACAAACTGGTGGGTTAGTATGAGAGTGATCCGTGACTTACAATTCGTTTGCTTGCTGAAGCTGTACAAGTCTTGGAGTTGGATGGGTTTGCCGTAACACCGCGTATTGTTTGGCGGCGTCATGGTAGGATGTGTTGTCCAACATACTGTGCAACAGCGAGTAGATATTCCTCTTGGTGTGTCACATAGAACTGTGTGACAAAACTTGAGTAATTATGGCAATGTTCGTGGCCAAGAGACGTGGAAAACCATGAAATAGGTAGTGTTGGTGGCACCGATACTAACGTTGCTGACAGACTTGGAACTTCTGATCTTGTGAGACGCTTCGTCGAGCGGTTCCTGTCAGCCGTTGTGCCGAGTGGTCCCAGCCCACGTTGTGTCAGGCTATCTCTGCTAGGCGTTGTACTGGACTATGATTGAATAAGTATGACTGTTTTTATAGTTCACCAAAGTCTTCGAAATGTGGATCAAAGAGGTATCGGTGTCGGGATACGCCACATATCGGATGCGACGTCAGGATGGTGATTGACTTGATTACGCACAGCCCGTTTAATAGGGTATCTAAGGAATGTGTACGGATAAACGCATTGGAGGTGTCGTGGTGGATTTATCATGCTGTTCCAGTTGACCGAACAGCGACTTGTCAAATTCCAAAAAGGCCGTTAGAACCCCGACAGTTGCTCGTTGTGGGCCTCAACAGTTGCACACTCTCACGCAGCCCTCTTTCTCATGAGTAGCCACTTCGGATGAACACATTCAGGGCATGCGATCTGGTGTGTTGTGTCATTTCGAACTATTTGTTTGTTCAGAATTCTCACTGGCCCGACGAAATTGGTCTAGGTTTATTGCTTGGAAATGATTTTCCACATGTTAATCGAACGTGGCCTTCTCACACGGTAATTTCAATGAAATGTACCCAAGTTCGGATATGTTTCTAAGAGTTGGTCGTTCGCACACCGAATGCAACGGATTTCAAAATAACCGTAGCATTGCGGTTGAGAAGCATTCTGCGTTCCCAGGCACAGATGTATACTACCACATGTAATGAAGTTGAATGTTTGACCTTCAGGTCTTTCACAATAAACGTATTGTCTGTTTACCGACTAACTGAGGTTGTTTCCGGACATGTATACATACGGGTGAGGAGGCATACCTCACAAGTGTGGTGCAGTGACAATATGTGACGCTGAAGCAAACTCCGTTTAAAGACGTGTTTATTTCTGATCATTGCAGTTAAGAAATTAAATGGCGCTCGATTACGCGGAGTGAAAATATGGGACACTCTTACGATTAAACATGGTTATACATACAGATATATTATTTAGTGATTCAGAAGTTACAATGAAGTTTTCCCCCTCTCAGTGTCTGTGTAAGATGTGGTCGACGGAGTTTAGAAAGAAGGCTGGTTCGACGAAAGTAATGACCCTTCGGATTTACAGCAAAAGCAGTTTAATTCGTCGAGGGCACAACGAAGACAGGTAAACGTCGATTTTTGGGTGCGTTCACTTTACACTGCTGTGGTGACTTTATATGTAAGTGTTAACAAATTTCAGTGCCTTTGCAATTATGTATTAAATCATGCAAATGCTTGGAATCATACGAGAATTATGATAAATCTTCACGAGGTTCAACATCAGCGGTGAAGTGCTGGACAAGCAGTGACCTCATCGTTTCAAGTATATCTATTGCAACAATAAAAGTCAAGACATATAAGTGAATGTTTGTATTATGTATGTAAAATGAGGTGATTATCTGGCACATAAGTGACCAGTAACTGGGTAAGACCTCCCCGAACTGTTTTACGAATAGGGTAGAATATTACCGTGTCCGAGCATCTTACCATATTTCACGTTTTAGATTGTAGCAAAACAGAGTTTTCTACGATCTGTCCTTCTGGATCACTTTTATAGTGGCGAGGTCAGTGAATTTATTGTTTGTGCCTTGACTCAAGTAGACTTATGTTCCATTGTCATGTTAATGACACCCTACTAGGTCTAAGCAGTTGTTCATCGTTTGGCTAAATAGCAATCCCTCTCAAAGGTGTGGAGGTTGCAAGTCAACGCAAAATAGCTGAGTGTTTCCATCTCACGAGAAATGAAAATAGAACAATCAAGAACTGCAGCAAGCATTTATCTTTCATTTTTATTCACATATTTTCATAGCACCCCCTACTACCCACGCCATTGTATATAAAAATTTCGGCCTGTTTATTTTGCCGTGCCTGTTGATAAGTCAAAACAGTGGTGGTTAGTACTTACCCTTCACGAGCACTAGGACCGAGTTCAACACCCTATCCGGACGTGATTTATCTTCAGTAATAAGCTCCAATAAGAACTAAACACTAGGCTAGTACCTCCCCTGTTTGACATGGACTAGCTGAAAAGTTCAGTTGTTTGCGATTGTCTTAGCTGTCAGACATGACTCGTACACAGTCCCTAATTGTCCTAGACTCATAGGCACCAAAATTTTGCAGATAAACAGCTTTTCCCCATATAAGTTAGTTCAAGGTGCCGCCATGTTCTTCGAAAAAGTGGGAAAGCTCAGTTGCTCAATCGTTGCACATGCAGCAGCCCTTTCCAATGTTTCATTCTAAGCTACACATGTGTGTTCAGTTGGTTAATTTTTGGTTTCCCGCGAAGGTTTTTGGTTAAACAGGGTTTTTATTGCACTCTGCATCATCAGTTGTGGACACAACGTAAGTGAGCGTGACATGTACTCGTTTAGAACAAAGTTTTGCTACCGGTGCAGATCATGATTTTCGTCCGCCATAAATTTTCCTCACCTGCTCAGGTTTCGTCACATTTACTCACTCTTTGCGGATGTAATTAAACTGTCTGGCGTGTAGACAATCCGGACAGCGGTAAAAATGTCATCTCTCTTCTATCTTGTCTGTTTCTGTGTAGTGATTGTGAGAGAATCGCTTGTCCTCCCACTTTGTCCACGGGTAGACGAGTTGCAGCGTCCTGTGAGACAAGAACTTCAGCATCACAGGAACTGTCCATCACGGTCAGACTGGACCTTGACGTGGTATGACGGTTTGCACATCTCGATGACATTTTGGGTTAAACTGGACAGAGTTACTCATACCAGTCAGGCCAACAGGTAGAGGTCTGACAAACCACAGTNAATATAGGTGCCTTCAACGTTCGCACTCTAAAACAGATAGGTCAACAGGCTACTCTCAAGTGAACGTTGGACTCGCTACATATCGATGTTTGCTGTATGTCGGATACTAGAATCGACGACAGTAGTCAACGTATGGAATTGACAGTACCTGCACTTTCTACCCGATACTGGTTATGCACTTCAGGTGACTCTCCGGCCGCCGTTACTGGTCAAGCAGGAGTAGGTATAGTTCTCAGCACAACGGCCGCAGCCGCATTGCTAGATTGGATTCCTGTTAATAGTAGACTTTGTGCCGTCCGCTTAGCAGGTTCCGTTACGGTCAGTTCTAGACGCAAAACCGTCAGGAATCTTTTCGTTGTGTCTGCTTATGCTCCAACCGACTGTAGTGACGTCGGCGTCAAGGACGCCTTTTATTCGGATCTTGCCGCTCTGCTCCGGTCCACAAGTGGTTCTGATATAGTCGTTCTGGCCGGAGATATGAACGCCCAGGTCGGCCGCCTTGGTGAGACCGAATCTCGTCTAGGTGACTTTGACATGACCTCTCGATGTTCGATCGCGCAAATAAAGGTGCGGAGACAACGCCCCGTAAGTCAGCATAATAGGCTATAAGTTAGCCAGAGGAATAGCCGGATGATTTAAATTGATCCGGCAGATGTACATACTTTTTCACACATTGCATGAGTATACAACGTTTGATAAATTTGACGTCTCATTCGTTTCCTTCTCATCAATTGTGGCTGACACATCTTGCACTGAAGACGCTCAGATAAACCTAGAAATGATTACGTAGATGTTTCAGTAATCAAGAACACCACAATTTCAAGGACTACCAGACTGAAGAAAAACTCGTGTTATTTATGCTTATGGAAAATTTCGAATTTGGTGGCAGTGTGTGTTCGACAGTGTACACAAGATAGATGGTAAGTAACAGAATAGTGGTCAAGAAATTTATCTCTGCATTGACTGGGTGATATTTCCGTCCCACACCTTAGGAAAACCACTCCCTATCCACAACAGGTCTATTTCAAAAAGGTTTCCATCGGATGTATCATTTCTCACAACTGGCCTGTGCATCAGAAACCCAACAAAGATGAAACTCTTCTATATGGGAGATGAGTCGTAGAAAAAACGATCTCTCAAATGTGTAAATAACATGCCTACTAGGTCGATTATTCGGTTTTATAAACTGTACAGATAACTTCACGAAAATAACTTCGCTATGGCTGCATGTATGTATAGAGTAGAAAATGAATATTCCCTGTAAAATGATCTTCATTCAGTGCTGAGTTAATTAGCATTTGTATTTGTGCAGGTAAACGGCGGCAAAATTGCATTTGGCGTAATTTCCGAAGTAGTGTGATATGCTAGATTTTGGGCGAGCGCATATGTGTGATACTCGGAATTAGGGACTTTGAATAGCCCTAGGAATCGTACTTGACTTGAAACCTCCCACGAAAGTAATAAAGAGAAGACCTGGTACTGGTAGCAGTAAGCAATTGTTATTCATGAGTTGAGACGCCGAATTTATGGATGTACAACAGCATTTAAGAAATCACAGCCTGTCATTGGCTGATATCATCAGCACATGCAACATCATAAACTGCATGTTAATTGGTGGAATACGGAACAGATGAATTGGCGAATAACGGGAGGCACAACACTGAGACCGTTCGTCCATCCCTGATGCTTTATCTTTAATGCGACATTTGGATTGGCCGTTTGTCAGATCTTCTGTTGTGTCGGGGTTTGGATAATCGGTGAATCGAGATCTCCACCACAATATGATAGACCAAAAACTGCATAACACCCACTTTGGTGACCGATGCGTGAACCTCGCAATGAACAAGTGTCAGAACGTTCAAAACAAACAGTGGCTTGGTTACAATACGGTTTCCGTATCTGTAAAATGGTTTGACGTCACTGACGCTATGCGATAAGCATCACCGATTGCGAGCAACGGGATCAGCGGGATAATCATTCGCACAACTAACGTGGTACGCCGGTATTTTTCACTGTACGAACGTGCTTGCTACTTATTCCTCGTTCTGTTTGAAACGGTAGCTGGTAGTAAGCTGTTATATTTAAATATTTGATATCCAGCTGTCATATTTAAATTCGTCTGAAGATACTGGTTCACTCTCAACTTTTAGACAAAGTAGTGTGATGTGAACCGGCCTATTGTCTTGCACAAACTGAACATACATATTTTACTTGGTTATTAGGAAGTAAGCAATAAGACAAAAGCGGTAAGAAGATTTTCAGGATACAACCACACATGAATACAGCAAACACCGAATATTCGTACTGATTCACTTTCAAGGCTCATCTCTCCTCTATATTATATCGTTCTTGTTCACTAGCAAGACTTTTAAATGTGTGAGTAGATTCTACGAAATGTTATGACGATTAACTATGCACGCTATGCATCTTTCAAATTTATTGTTGAAACGTAACGGTCACCCGATATTCTTCATTTAGCTTGTTCATGCGAGTCATCTTTCCAAGTTAGCCCTATGACCTAAGTTTCTAAATACTATACTTATAAATTTAAAGATACTACACCGAGCATATCTTCGTAAGCCGCCATTGTCCATAGACTCGAATCCCATCTTACACCAAGCACGTTTAACATACAGTCGACAATATCAACACTGCACTTAATATATTATTACGAGATAAAACCACTATCGGCTTCCTGTTTATCTCTTCTGTGTTTTTCTCGGTTTCTGGCATTTGCTGTTATTTTACTCCGGAATTCGATTTCAATAACTTGAGTCTCAGAGGCTTACCAAGTAGCCAGTGCAATGCAGTGTACTCGGCAGTGGCGGGAAGACATTCGTTTACCCCCAAAGTGGGCTCATCTCATTCGTGTCCAGTTTGATCGCTTTAGGGACACTTAGTAATTTTCGCGTCTTATCAAATGTCCACATGCAAGCAACGTCTGTACGGCTAGTCCATTTCCATGACTCGTCGTTCATGACATGCCAGCGCGTCCGCCACTCTGAGCCTCTATATGTCTGACGGGATTTTTCATGTGACCTTCTTGAGTGAGCAAGTAAGTTTTAATCCGCTCCTGTCTACCGTCTCATCGTGCACTCCTGCCCGCTTGTTGTCACCTACAATTCCTGTCGTACATTGGTCCTCCTTGCTGCAATGCAATATTGTTGCTTAATGGTACCTGTCTTCTACAATCACGACGACAATTACATAGTCCACAAGAGCTTAAGTAAAAACTGTCGTAGGATTTGAAGATAGAGCACTGTCCTGTTTCTTTGGCCTGCTCGTTGTCCCCCTCCGGACGCTGTGCGAAGCTCGCCATAAAACCGAGCAAAATGGTAGTTGGTCAGTCGAACTATTCGACCATTTTGGATACTTAGTTGATTCCAAACGTTATAACATGTGGACACATAGTTTGACGTTAACCCAACTTAAATTAGGCAGTTGCTGGAAAGAAGCCTTGCAACCATAAGAATTGAACTAGTAAAAATGACCGCTTGTTCAGGCGAGTTCTAAACACTCAGCAAGTGATGACTGTGAAGAAACCAACTGAATCACAGCCCAAAAGCTGTCCTTACTAACAATAGTCTGTCATGCGGAAGCATGAACAGACCTGAAAGGTTCATCCTCACGGCACCCACCTCCTTATAACAGCGGAATATCCTGCTGTCCAAGGATGTTCAGTACAGGGAGAGCAGTGTAGTAGTAATTTTCCCGGATATCCCCCGTGAGATCTCCCCAACTTCCTCACCAACCTAGCTAACTTTTCAACCATACAGCTGTATGGATGATGGTTTCTATTCTAGTATTTGTAATGTCGTTCGGCCGGAATCTGAGGAAAACTCTAGTGCATCTTATTAATTTAAAAGTGTAATCTCGAATGTATTATGAAAGATTTTTCCCCTGCATTTCATTTTTTGCTGGTAAAATGAAAAGCGCAAACGTGCAAATAATCAGCTTGATTACCCCCCCCCCCGATCTTCAAAAAAATAATCATTTGTTTGGAAAGGAAGCATTTCATGAGGTTTAGAATTCACTAAGAATTATCAGGGAGAGCTATGAACGTCCGCTTCTGTTTATGGTAATCGTTCCGAATTTTTTCTTTCCACAGCAATGGCTATTCGACACTTCTTCCTCAACATTTTATCACTTGATGCAAATATTGCGCAGAATTTAGCGTTCGCCACAACGCTGTAAATTCTGGTATCCATGAGCCCTTTAGTTTTAATGAAGTGGATACACAAGCTGAGTGACACAAGCAGGTCACAGGCGCACACTTTTTACCTGTTTGTGACTGTCAATAAAAGAAAAGCACGTGACATTATCTTTAGCCAGCTAGTTTGTCTTTTCGCCTACAGAGCTGGTTTCCTGAACTATCTTCCAGGCTTAGCTCATTAAAATCACCCACTATACATGGACAAAAACATGATTCATTCAGTTTGGGAATCGTAAAGCATCATAGATCAATGGCAGCTTCCTGATTAAGTCGTTACAGGCCACTTCTACCTCTTCAGCCCGAACGAATTTTCTCACCTGCAGTTGGAAGAATGAATATGTGTCCTTTGACAGAACCCTGACAAGAATTCCGGATTGTAATTGTGTACTTTGGGAGATGGCGTTGACCGACGTTTCGAGTTTTCAAATGGATGACCTTCTTTCTGGCATCGGCTGAATCCTAACTGTGTTTTCCATACAAACCCTCCTGTTCCAACCAATTAGGCGTTTACTGATGCCCAAATATAGGCCAGTATCGTCGATTCATTGTGACACTGGTCTTAAACCTTATACGAGTTTCGATACTGTGTTCGAGAGCTTTCTGCTGTCATCCCATGGTTAGCCATTCATCCTAGCCTTCCAGAATACGAAGCAGAAAACATGTGAATGTGGTTGGCGCGTTGCAAAGGTCCAAACAGCCTCCCAGAGAACTTGTAGTGTTGTTCGTTCACACAAGGAAGGGTTTTGCTCCGTGGCTCCGTTCCATCGATAGTTGCTATTACCCGGACCGTAAGTCTATAGAGAATGCTACGTCGGTTTTGCGTAGACGTTGCTGTATGTGAAATCAAGTCCAGTCAATAGTAAACCTTACAGGCAATAACAGTGGTAAGCAGAAGACTCGACTCAGGCGGAGTACGTACCGTATTTTCAAGTTGACCATCATTCACATTTGATCGCAGCCTTCGTATTCAGATAGACTTTCCAGCCAGCCTCTTTCGAAAAGAAGCACTAGACTCGAGTTCCGCTCTCATTAGAGCTCGTCAGTAGTGCCGTTTTGTCACATTCACAAGCGGTAGCGTCGTTCCTAGGTGAGTGGACGATTGAGTCGTCGGCCGTTGTAGACGCGACCAATCAGAACACATCTTGAGTCTCGGCACGAGTGTGGGACACACAGGTGGCCTTGATGCCTATACAACAGGCGTCTGCATGGTATATCGTTCGTTACTTTGTTCAGTGGACAATAACACTAGGTCTCTTTTGTAGTCAGCACTACCGGCGACTGAAATAGGTTTTTGTCGGTTGGACTATTTCCTTCTTTCTCAGCTGCAATCAGCATGAATTGCATTAATTAAATTATGATTAAAACTGATTAAATCATGACAAGTTCACTTCTGTGTTGCTGTCCACATGTCTCTGATCTACTGTAACTAGCCACCCAAACCCACTAATGACCACAGTCTACATGCACATGACTGCTGACCTATTACCTCCTGCTTCATCCAGTTGTTTACATCCAACCCGCCTTAAAGATTACTAAATTTTTAATTAGTTCATGGGGTATGAAGATGCACCCGTGTCAAAAATAAAACATTAACCCTAAGACAAATAAACGATTGTTCCCTTATATGGTGGTTAACTCTGTCTCCCTCTCTCTCTCTCTCTCTCTCTGCTCAACTCATTTACAAAATTCGTAGTGAACATCCACACTGGAGAATAGATTATTAACTTCATCAATACATAGTTTAATGACTTGAAATGAACATTGTAATGCGGATTTGGCAGCAACTCTGCCCGTCTAGTATCACTCTTAAGCCTTCTTGTGGTAGAATTTTACGATATCATCATTGGCAAATAGTTTGCTCTTCTGTATCCGTGTGTTCGGTTTCAGTCGGTGTGCTGTTGTTCGCCAGCATTATGTGGCCTAGCCTAACTCATTCAATTCAATATTCTGGATTCCAAAAACTGGTGATGTTGTCTCTCTGATCACACTTACATTACGACTACCGAGTTGGCTGTCAGTCGATCTACTTTCACTGTAGTTGACGCTCCTGGTTCTGTACCTACTGCTATGAACTTTTTCCTACCACGATCAGCATTTTTGTCACGCTGTTGGATACAAATCAGCTCTTGTACTGAAATCGTTTGCATTTCCACTTTGCTTGGTTCCGGATTCACCTTCCAACTGTCTACATTTCTTGTCAGCCACTCAGTTTTATCCTTGAGTTTACCGACTTTAAGCTTACTGGCTTCCTTCCATAGGGGTGGACGCTGTGCACTCTCAACCAAACTTTCAATATAGGTGCGTTGATATGGTTGCGTCTTACAGTTCACTGCGCACATACCAGTTGAATCATTCCCACATCAGTCTGTTCATCTTCTCATCCTCTTCCGACAGACCTGTGGTCAACTGGTGTACTAATAGTCGATAATGTACCTCGGGGTCAAAAAATTCGGAGATAGCAAGAACAATCCTTCGCCCTATATCTATCGTATCGCCTCTTGTCACATTTTATCAGCACGTGCTGGCTGCCTTCAAGACAAGCGATCTTCACACGTCCAGTGATCAATGTATTTAGTATTCTTAAAAGGTGTATATTGTGTTTCACACCATTGTGTTTTGCAACCGTTTACTATTCTGACGGCCATTTCTCCCTGTTCCCATCTGCAAACGTGATTGGCCAAGGTAGGTTTGTTGCATTGTGTTTACGTTCAGGCACTGTCGTAGATAAAAATCGTTCAATAAACCTAGCTCTTTACTGTCCGATTCGCAAGTTCTTCTGCGGACGGTGCGCTACTGAATATGAGCCGGAATTCCGGCCAAAAATCTAGACAGGATTTACCTAACTGCCCAGTAAATTTCCCATGATACCGTGCGTTTACCTGTTACTTCACGTAGGTTTGACCAACTCCCCTTATTGACGCCTTGTTCGATCTCTGCTGTTGCTTTTTATCCACATTTTGTGAAGCTTGACCACGTCTTATATCTGTGTTGTGATATTTCACTGAAAGGAGTAAACTCATCTCCGACTTGTTCAACCAGCACAGTCCGTGTCACCACACTTCTGCCAACAAAAAAACAGTGGTGAATCAAAATGAGAAAGACAGACTGGTAAACCGCGGATTCATATCTGGATGTTGGGTGAGTGATGCGAACAATTTAATAATACAAGGTGAAGAAGATTGTGTTCGGGTACAGGATATCTTTTAATAAACTGGAAGTGGTGGCTTTACTTTCCTTGATCACGTTGTCATTTTTTTGAAGGCAGCGGGACAAACTACAATAACATTCACTTCAAATGTGGGAATTCTTGCGTTTTCCAAGTCCAGTGAATGATTTCGATTGATTGATGTAGATGGGTGAGGAATGGTAATCGCGTAAGTAACGAATATTTTTCAACGATCAGATAAACCATGCATACCGAGACGTCTTCAGTAGTAGCGAGTGTTTTGTTTATTCTAGATAGGTGGTTGCTCGGCCGACGCGTCTTTGCAAATGTACAGCAGGTCTGAACTAGGATGAAGTACGTTACGTAGTTTTTTGGATCCCGGTAAATCGAGCGTTGCAAATCAATATATTTGCTGTTGTTAACAAACTTGTACGTTATAAAACTTCACTAAGTGTGAAATATGGACAGACCGAACTGTCAGTTTAGTAAGCAGCTGATCAAACAATTTCGACGCGTTCGCCGAAAACACATTCAAATGATTTTTCGCTTTCTTTAAAAATGTTACTCTCTATCCCCAAGTTGCTCATAAACACTCGAATTGACTGAGCAGAGCATCGGGTGACCTAAGCAGTCTCTGTTTGCTTGGTCAGCTAGTACGTGGGCGTTTGATAGCAAACAATCCCTGCTCAAAATAATTTAGCAATTGGTGTGCGTCTGTGTAAAGCACGGCAAACCGATTGTTCTTTGATTGGTTACGTTTCGGATGGGAGAACATTTTAAATGTCGCCTGGGATATCTGCAGAGTGGCCCCCAATGTGGGCTGCTCTAGTGTTTACATATAAGATTGGAATTATCATATATCTTTTGACCTTAGTTCCTAACTGCTCAGCTTGGAATCTTGAGGTAAGCAGCTACTTGATGCAGTCTCCCATGAACCTCCTTTAATTATCTCGCAAAATTCTCATAGGATTTACCGCTTGCAACTCCCCGTACGCAAGAGATCACGGCAACCGAACTACAGCGCATATACACTTGTTATGTTGAAACTACTGTACAAAACTTCCACCAGTAGACTTCTGTGTAAACAACCACCGGATGAGAAATTGATGAGGTATCGTACTTGATTGTACGGTTTATAAGACGTAGTGTTGGCACACTTAAAAAGAACAGATGAGTAGACCAACAGTTATCAGCTGAGTCGAATGGCATACCAACTATTTCAGCAGACATTTTACGGTAGAGGATATTTTTTCATTAAACAGATCATTATAACAGGTTATTTTAAATGACTGTTGCCTAGAAACGATAAACAGTTAAACGACTGAACACCGTTGTTCGGTCGATTAAAATTATCAAGGGCTAAGGAGTAACTGAAAGGACACCTTTATGGAAATGTGACTAGCATACCATATGTTTTTTATTTACGGTCCAGTGATATTTTTCAAAGGATGCCCGACAACTGTTCCTAACATAAGGCCTCATGATGCTCATCCTCAAACCAACACTCCGCATTGACTGGTTTAGTTTTTGTACGGGTTCATCAATTAGACATAGAATAAGCCCTATTCGGACCGGATGCCTTCATGTTGTGTGCACAGGGCCTTTTCGACGGAACCGTAGTGAAAATTATGGTCGCCTATTTACGTCGGTTGCCCGAGAAAACAGACATCTTAGTGTATAATCACATCTCATCCAGTACAGCAGGTGTTCCTTTTTCGCTTCTAGTTTAGACACCTACTTGTCTAAAGTGAACTTTGTTACGCTTCTTCGAAACGACCCATGCTTAAGAGCATTGTTTATGATGTCAACATTTCTTTGGAACCATGTACCTTTCAGCCTATCGGTCGATATAACTTTTGCTGCAGACCACTTTTCTGGAACCGCTGTCAAGCGAGTTTTTTGCTAGCCATTGCCAAATAAATGGTAGAACATTTTAGTATAGTAACAACCCTTGATTCTAAATGGTTCGAATCATTCCAGTCTACTGTTGATTAGCTAAAGTTCGCGCATCCGCAACTGATCAACTGGAACGAATCCAGAATATACAGTTCTCTGTAGATCAATGACTTAATGGGAATAACCTCATAGAAGACTGGAGGATACGTAGTTTGACTGTCATAAAACAACTGCGCATGCCCAAATGGCTCAGACACTCTCAATTAATTTATCCAAAGAATCACCTGATCTCACACTTTATCTGCGCATTATGTTAGCAACATAATTACGTGAAATTAGAAGTGGTCAAACCTTTTTGGTTACATCACAGCCCTCGCTACTTTCGAGTCTCTGGCCAAAAGCGAACAGTATTCACGTCATCTTACATTTTCGTTCCGGGCAATGGAGCTGTATCAGAAAATTTACTCAACATGACAGTGTGGTTTCACTATGCCAACTGTGCAGAAAGTTGCTACTTCTGGCACAGGATTCCAATTGTTTGAAGCGTTACTAATAAAACAACCTAAACATTGTATGCATTTTCCTACAGTATGGAGACTGTTCGATGACATAGAATGATTAATTCACTAAACTTGATTATGTTTCTTCTTTAATCATATACCTTTAAAAAGTAGTGGTTTCTTCGTGAAATTTGACAAGGCTGACGGTGTATTATAAGGTGTCTTTTGTAAAAAAAATACCTCGTTCAGTGTTTGAGACCAAATCGCTCGAAGTTGTACTAATTTTCCACAGTACGTTGAGAGACCGTCTGCTTAAAAATACTTCGAACGCCATGTAGCAGGGCAAGTCAAAATGACAATTGAGAGTGCTCAGCCGACGATGGTTGAAGGGTCGTAGTTACAGGTAAATCATGCTATTTCGAGCAAAAATCAGAAAAGAAGCTAGTTCCTAAAGGGCACTGTGGAAAGATGGACGCTGAAGGTGAAAAATGTGTGTACGATTCTATCTGGATACGTTCGCAGTGCAAATTTGTCCTCCATTTGCTTTTGCTCACAGACTATAAGGCTCTACGGCCGCCATAATTACCTGTAGTTTCTTGCTTTGCACGTGACCAGTATAAAGCTGCCTTACCTAATACTGAGTTATTACACATCAAATGGCATGAACCTCTAGATTAAACTTATAACAAAACCATTAATGATTACCTGGGATTTCTTAAGACAGCACTCTTCATCTCTGAGGCGTAGCCACCAGATTACACCTAAGGGTTTGAGACGATCACGATGCGGATAGGATGAATCATTTACAATTCTGGCTGTTCCAGATACACTACAACTTTCACCAGGTGTTTGCAGCGTGCGTACACCACAACCAGAAGAGCGGCTGCACAAGAATTATGCCGGACACTCTGTCTGTTTAACCGTTAGACTGATCTCATCCAGTCTCATCACAAAATTCCTCACTATTCCATAAATCACTTGACCAAAGCTTATAGCTTCAGTCCATGTGCCCCACTGAGTAACAATTCTTGTTGAAGAGACATTGAAACAAGACATATTTTTCTGACTAGTAAGCCTGAATCGCCAGTCGGCCTTGTAGGTATAAGTACAACTGACTTAGGGAATTTTTGTAACCATAGGACTTTGAGCCGTTGTACCCTTTAGTCCATCCTATCAGCACGATTGAAGGAATGGTATCACGAGCTGTCATCGGTCCGTTCACCTTCATCCGTTGTGAGCATAAACTTGATGGTAATGTGTAACACGGGCGTGGCAACAAGAACTGTTAATGTGATGCGTATGACCGGAAATAAGATTGATGCCACCGCAAAGGTAATGGTTGCGTCAGCACTTTTTGCATCCAGAGTGACGGTGATGACACTTGATCAACATAGCATCCGTAAACGCCAGTAACTTTTGGTTGATTAGGCTAGAACACAGTGAAAAGTGTCGCTAAGTTCAGCAAGGCATCAGCCTCCATGCTGAATGA
Organism: Paragonimus westermani; assembly: GCA_008508345.1. Lineage (NCBI taxonomy): Eukaryota > Metazoa > Platyhelminthes > Trematoda > Plagiorchiida > Troglotrematidae > Paragonimus > Paragonimus westermani. The sequence goes on from QNGE01003159.1 coordinate 51,537, forward strand.
ATCAATCGAGGATGGCCAAGTGTTACTTGGTCGCCGTGTTGCGTAATCCGTCACACGTATGCCAGAATGTGTGTCATCGCAACTACGGGCGAACTAATATCTTACGTGGGAACTTGCAAAATCTGAAGACTCACGACCGGAACCAAAAGAAGCAATCCTGTGAGTAGAAAACACCGGTCAACATTCAGAAGCTGAGTGGGCACGATGTAAGGCTTATCGTATCTTTATAGATAGCTCGGCCGTAAGTGCAGACCGGTTTACCCCATGGAAACTGCCCTGCTTGAAGCTTTGGCTGTCCGACGTTTATACTGAGCATATATAAATTTCTTAGAAAGCCCGTTTTGCCAACAGCTATTTTCGGTAATTCTCATCGGGCATTTACAATTACACGGGATAATTGCGAGCTACATAAGAAAATCAGATCAACCCCAATAGGCCACTGTAAATCACAAAAGTGATGCAGATCGCAGTGTACTGGGGAGTGGTGGGAGTGTTGATGAATGTGTGGGACTGTCTGTGATACTCGGATTTAGGGACTTTGAATAGATTTAGAAATCGTACTTGATTTGAAACCTCCCAAGCAAGTAACCAGAAGACCTGGTACTGATAGCGGTAAGCAATTGTTATTTATGAGCTGAGACGCCGAATTTATGGATGTACAACCGTATTAAAGGAATCACAGCCTGTCATTGGCTGATCTTATTAACACACACAAAGTCACAAACCGTATATTAAATGGTGCAATACGGAACAGATGAATTGACGAATAATGGACGGCACAACACAGAGACCGTTCATCCACTCCTGATGCTTTATCTTTAACGCGACATTTGGATTGGCCGTTTGTCAGATCTTCTGTTGTGTCGGTGTTTGGATAATCGGTGAATCGAGCAGATTTTCACCACACTACCTCACATGCCTTATATTAAATACGCAGTGTTTAGTGTCAGGTTGCTCACGCTCGCTTGGGTTTCAAGTGTCCGGAATAATTGGTTGAGGGAGTTGGCGGCTTGTACGAACTGATTGGGTGCACAGACAGCAGCTGTAGAGTCTGGTGTCAGTGGCCTCGGCCGTTGATATCAATCTGACCTTGATAGCTTTGGAGCACGGTTGATGAACCTTGTAGATGGCTCAGCACGATGAGTGAGAGCCAATCGCATCAAAAATGGGCTTCCTCGAATCGTTGCGAAGACATTTCGTGAGGTGATCACGAATCCTCATCGATAGCTGTCTTGTGATCATAACAACGTAACCAGCTTGGCGACAGCAGATGAAAGAGTAGGCGTAAAAAAAACAGAAGTCGGGCTTGTCACCAGTGTTGGTCAGGCGTCGAACGACAACTTGTCTCGCTACACGGTAGGCACTCTTGATCGCGTCCGGAATCTGGAGTACAAATTTTTATCTGTGAACCTCTGCCTGAGCGTTTATCGAACGTAAATAACCTCTTCCAGGAGGGTGTCCGGTGTGCAAATCTTTTGCGTCTTGTTCTCCAGAAAATGCACCAAGTTTCCCGTGTACTTCAACGGGGAAAAACCGTGGAAATGTGTCCATTGACCTGTCCACGTCTTTTCTTTCCATGAACAGATCTTTGAATTTTTCTGTCTGACCGATGAAACAACGTGACGTCTAGGAAGGAAAGTCTGTCAGGATGTTCTAATTGGATTGTGAACTTTATATTCAGGTTTGTATTTTGGAGCTCACCTTATATGATATGAGAGTCGTCGTCGTTTGGAATAAAACCAAACATGTCACCCACAAAGCGTTTGTACGGCTTGCAAGTAATCACGATATGATTAAGTTCACTGGCCTCTAGTTTGGCCACAAATATATCTGCAAGCAGTGGGTCTAGATTAAAACCCACCACTGCCTTATCTTAGAACCTTTATAGGTCTCCAATACATTGAAACTGAATAGTATAGGCACAGAACAACAGTTATTTTTCAATTTTCCCTCTGCGATTTCAACATCAATTTGAGTGTTCTGAACTGTTCTGTGCGGAGATTATCAAAAGGTTCCTTCAGGGGCATATTAGTGAATAGGATGGTCACATCTAAGGACGTGTCGTATCCGATATTCATTGAGTCGACTGAGTCTACAAAGCCAAAGACGTCATTTAAACTGAAAGAATTCAGTCGTGAATTGATCCGTTCCAATATCTCTATTAGCCATTGATATTGCTAATGATATGGCATATTGCACACGTCCAGGATCTGCCTTAACAGTGCTCCGTCCATATGAACTTTGGGAAAACCGTGCAAACGTGGAATGATCATACACGTAGGTTGGATATGCCCGAAGGTCTCAGCATCGAAAACGCCTGCTTATTTCATTTTGCAGGGGAAATTTAAACACGTTTTCTCTTTTTGTTGTTGTTGTTTTACCTGCCGTTTTTCGTTCTTTCATATGTCGAGTTATCTGACAAGGTCGATGACGTTTTGGTAACGTAATCAGTTTTAAAAAGTAAATCAACCTCCGCTCCTTTGTGAGGCTTCATGATTAAAATATTCCGGTTAGTTTGCAGCTCTCTCATAGTGTCTGTGTTCTTACTTCAGTAAGCCGTAGTTCAGCACATTGCTATTCAGATAAGTTTGGCAAGCGTTCACAAGAGTAGAATTTAACGTGTTCAAAATTAAGCTCTGGTGATAGAATTAGTCGAATTAAGCGTGTAAGCTTTCAAATTAAACTTCACTATCTAAACAGTTACACTTGAACTATGGATCGCAACATTTTGGATCTAATAATACTGCCTCTATTATACATTTTTGGACAACTGCTTACCTGCTGAACGTTGTTCAGAAAGTATCTTTACTTTCTAATACTGTCACCAGTCTATGCTGGTCACAACCTGTAGGAGCGGATTCGGACCAAGTCCCCGCTTACGTCTCCATAATGCAAGCAAAGAAGCAGTACATACATTAACCACTTCATTTTTACCGGCCAGTCCTCAAAAGGTTGCCCATAATAGACCGCCAAAGATGAGTGGGATGAGTTCAAAATAGTTTAAGATAGATTGGAATGAATTTCTTGAGTAAGGACTGGGATATAATCGGCATATCGCTGTAAAGAGTACTGTAGTTAATTGAACGCGAAGTTTGTCGTTTAATCCTCTTAGGGAAATCACGAGATAAGTTGAGTTCTCGCATTCACGCCATCAATTTGCTTACAGACAATACCGTCGAAATTAAGCCAAATTTTACTCGTACTTAAGAGAGGCAGGCCTCTCATGTTGCAGACTCTAAGTCGAAACGAAAATACATTTCATGGGACAGTTTTATGCAGAGTTAGAGTCGTCGAAAATTATTCAACATAAAAGAAGTGTAATTTGGTGTAACTTACCGATAAAGTTTCCAGTTTTGGGTCATTTCAGTCGAATGCTTTACGCTAAGTTGCTTGAGGTTCAGTAACTGTGTTTGTGATACTATCAAGCCGTTTGACTGATTCATGGTACACCAAGTTTTGAATGGGCAGAATCATTCCCAACGGAATCTCGTTTTGTGCAATTCTGGTTAACCTTTCACCTGCTTAGTCCCCAATTGACTTCATTCGTTTCTCTCAAATTTCACTGATGTACTCGTATGAGAACAGAATCTGGAGCATCTTTTCAACTTGTTTTCCTACCAAAAGTTTGTCTTCCGGTGTTTTCTAGCCTAAGATAATGTACAGCATCAAGTGGTCTTTTCATTCCTGACAATCCACTTTGGTCACAGAGAATGTGTTGGAAACCCTGTCAGGTCTAAAAAAAGTCATATTTTTACTTTCTGTGATTGTTTGACTTAATCGCCATAAATGTCGGCGCATACAGCAGGCAATGTGGTGAAGCATTATGCTAGCCATAGCCACAGAGCTTGTTGACAGACCCGTATTACGTACTGCCATTCCACTCACCATCGTTGTTTACGTACGGCGACGATTGGCGTGGTGATAGCAGTTAGCACACTTTTTTCACATCGTATGTAAATGGTTGTAAATTTATTAACCCTGGAAGGCAAGTGGATATTCAGTTGAGCTGCTACATCTCGGAAAACCGTACAACCCGCTAGATATTCCAAGGTTTGGTGTGATGATCGGCCACTCTCTGATAGAGCAGAAATCAAACTAGCTGAACAGCAGAATAAGCATGTCGACAAGTAATCACTTCGTGATTCCTATTATGTATTTTACCATAAATAATACGCATCAGTCGACAAATATACTCTCCATCAGTTGTTTTTCGCAGCGATCTTTTGTCTTGTGTCCGGAACAGATAGGAAAAACAGTACTGTCATAATTTTGGGTGATATAATCAGGTATAAGGTAAGTTACCATACATATATGTATATCATACAATAAATGGTTGGGAGTACACCTTTCCAAATAACTAGTGGCTGTCAGGATAACTGTTTCTCACATAAATGCGAGTTTGAAAAGTTTTGTCACACACTTCATTACAGCCAGGAATACGTTGACAGTCAGTCAGTGCATACGATTTTTATTTGTGACATTTTTTGGTGAATAACGTAGGTGGAGAGCAGATTTGACTAACGTTCATATATAAAATTATCAGAATATTTTTCTACTGCGCAGAAAATTGGCAACCAGAATACTAAGTTTGAGTTAACAAATGGAAATCAAAATTATTGTTATGTGGTAGCCTTCCTAGTGGAATAAAATTCATTTGTGAAATGTCTGCTGGCGTTTTGCATGGAACGGAAGGAATAAATAAAACATTGTTTTGCTGGTAAGCGATATAACCGTTTACCTAACAGTAATGAAAAATCATTATTTACGAAAGCGTTGGTGAACCCAGCACCACCTCTCGGTGAACAATCCCATCATAATAATTCACCTAGTAGCAAAACTGCTGAACTCAGCTTAATAAAACTAGACTGGCAGATAATCCGACTAAACTATGAGATGTCCACTTTCACAGTATGGCTTTTCATGTTAACTAGCCAAAAAGAATATAACGATCCCCTTTAGTGTGATGAGGATGTGCAACCTCACCACATCACCCGTAGGTAGACAGGCAAATGCATTAATTGAAATAATCCGAAGAAATACAAGGCGAAACATTGAGGGGCCCTCTGACAAGAAGTGGTGCTCCCGTATATGAACTTTTCATTGACAATTATGTAGTTCCACGAGTATCGTTATGTGCAAATGAGCGACTGTTTTTTCAAGATGTCCTTGAGAAATATACCAACTATGTCGATTTCCTGAACAACCGTCGCACCACCATCGTTTATGGTTCACAATACAAGTTCAAATTCTGTCGAAAATAATTATTATTCATAATGGGTAATCGAGGGTTCTGGTATAAACTGAACACCACCCACACTTGACAGCAACTTCCGTTTTCACATCAGCCTTTCAGAGGACCGTTTTCAAGAAGTATGACACTCAATTTCGTTCTCACCCAACCTTGGCAGCAAAGTATGTACTCTCTCTGATTGTGGTTTCCACTCTGCCCCACATGCGTGTAAGATGGTCGTCATCGTTACGTCTTTGATTATACCGGGTGCGACCGAATTATCATGTACAAATGTTGATCTGCAATCACTCTTTAGTAACTACTAGCTTTCTCAATTGTTTTGACAAAACTGCTGTAACTGGCTTGCTAAATCTAATCGATAACCAAGTAGCCAAAACGTTCTAAGTAAGCTGAAACCACAGAATTCATTAAGCATGTCAAGCACTGATAAGTAATCTGGGTTTGGCTTGATATGATTATGTGCTACTTCTGTTTTGTCATAGCTTGAGCGTTCGGTCACAAGTTTTGGATATAGTTTCCAGGACGGCTACTGTTGAAAGTCTCAAAGAGAAACCGAACATTACCAGATTCAGTTAGGAAGGCGTCAGCTCAAAAACAAACTGTAGCCATTATTTCCATGTCTGTAATATATTATATATAAAAATTACGGTTGATATTTCTTTAGTTTTCTATGGCGGTTTATAGGTAATGATGATGATGCTAAGCGAAACCTCATGCATTTATTTCGACTTATTCATTCTCCGTAGTAATTAACGGTCGAGAGAGTATTGGTTGTTAAGATCAGTTTCCTTGTAGTAAAGTCGGGAAATGAGACAGGTGACTAGTTTTCTTGTTCGCTGGGGTTTTATTACACTAATTTTTCTCACATGTATTTACACTAGAACTCACTGAATGATGTATGTCCTCCCCTACCTCATAAAGGGTTAAGACCAACAGAAGTGATTCCACAAATTGCCAGCTCACCTACCGAATTTTATCGAATCAAATCTAAATCTGCAATGTGCATGTATCATAGCTGGGTGAATCCGACACGAATATACGCTGACATTACTATCACAGACCCCATGTTAATAAACAAATCTCAAGTGGGATACGTGTATTGAAGGCCTCACAATTGACACAGCGTCTAAAACTGAACACTTAGAACTGAAGGCCAAGGTTATGATAAGCTGACCAGCAAGGTTGCGCAAGCCACATCTACTTACAGATGGCTCCAATGTATACTTAAGATCGGCAGAGATAGAGGGTTTATATCAGAAACGATAACCAGTGTTTACAGACGTAGTTTGACAGCTATTAATTTCCCCTAAACGGCACCACATGCAGCGTCAACAAAAGCATCGCACTGTAACCAAGACAACCGGCGTATGCGGCTTGTCATTTAAATGTAACCGTGATTTGCTGTGCCTTCCGTTCAAGTTCCATCATCCTCTGGTGGAGACCCTAACCGTCAGGCCATCGGCCAAAATTAGCGGAGAAGTAACTGTTTCCCTTTTTGAAGTGATAGGGCAAACTGAACGTTATTCATGAGTAAACGTGGCTGAGCGATTACACATGACATTTCGGCTGCGTCAAATGTATGATCAGTGGCGGAATGGTCAACATGGTTGCACTGTGAAAGTCTGGTTGAAGTTCATACTCCGGCTATAGCAAGGACACTTGCAACCGATGGACTCTAAAAAGAAACTCTTGTTGAACGCCTCTTTCGAAAGGGGTTGGCCTTAGAGCCTTTGAGAATGCTAGAGCTGTAGTGAGTTGTAAGTGATGTTGAAATGATGTCACAATGCTTCAGTCGAGTCAGAACGAGACAAGCCACAGAGAGTGGGCTTCATAGACTGCTCGACACTTATTGGCATGTCGACCGCAACTAAACTTGGACAAAGGCTTCTGTATAAGTTACACAATAAAAATCGGGGTTTCCTCCGGCTCGCAGATGTGGTGGCAATTAACGAATGAAAGCCAGTCATCTGCACACGAAAGGACTCGTTCGTCAAAACCAGATGTCATGGTAAGCGGTGCACCTTGATGTGTGTGTGGTGTTGTTATATCTTTTTTATTTCTTCTTCACATCACTCAACGACTATCATTTTTTGGTATTGATATGTTCGCCGAGCTTGGCATTTAGGTTGCAAACGTTTCATCACCAAGCGAGGTGACATCATCAGTGTGTGTGTTCGGCGTTCATCGTTAGGAACACACGCTCTCCCATTCTCTGAAACGTGGGTGTCTGTAGCCTTCTACCTTTCCTTTTCTTGAGCATTGTTGGTGTAATGTCTGATGAATTTTTTTCTGGTTTCTTCCAGTCCAATCTTGCATTCTGATCTCACTCCATAACCTCTTCAGAATACATTAACACACACTCCTATAATGGAATGTGTTTTGCGCCTTATTTTCAATATTTTTGTTCTCAGTAAGGATCTTACCATTGCAGTCCCTCTCTGTTTATTTTCCGAGAGATAAGGGCTTTCTTTTCGTGCTGGCCACTCAAAGGGCTAACCAGCACTGGCCAGCCGGACATGAAGGTTCAACTCACATACCTACTGGTCTTGTTCCTTCGGGTTTGCACCGGATACGCGGAGTGTGAGAGAAATCAAAAGTGGTACAGCGCAAGTCATTTGCGGTGTTGGCTAGAACGCAGGTGTCCTTCGGCTTTGGTCATTGTGGCAGGCTAATCCAAATCGGATGCCGCCAACCGTGGTGTTGACTGTCGTTTAGCTTCACAACGTCAGGTGAACTTGGCTATATAAACCCGCATGCAGCAATATGTACCTTCCCAGATGTAGCGAAACGAGCTAGATGGGTCAATTGTACACAAACCCCTGCTTCCGGTACCTCTATTCATGTTACTTACGGGGAAATTTGTATGGTGAGATTGCATAACTAAGCGTCGTGGCTTTTCGTGGTTGCCAACCGATAGCAACACCAACTTCTAATGGCAGCGTTGTGGGTTCCAACCTGGGCTACCCTGACTAACTCTGTCACGGTTTCAGCAGCCTGACAGCATCTAGTCGACCGTGGTAAATTGCCGGGCATGGTAACAAATAACTTATTATTAAAAAGCTAGGATCCTTTGGACTCTCATCTCACACGATCATGATGATGGACACGTGACTCAAAAAGTTCTGTAATTCGCCAACACTCCAGCCAAACTGTGTTCAATAATGTCTACCTGTTTACAAAATTCAAAGGTTTACACCCATCATTCATGATAGAACGGGTATTTTGACGAACTGTTGTTCGTCGGTTTCAAGTAACTAACACAGAAGATAACGTGAATTCTTGAGATTCAGTTGATGTTCTTTTCCTAACAGTTATTCATGGCAAGTCATAAATAGCTAGATTGCATAACGTGAACGACTTCGGATCGTGCGTCATTGCCTAGTTGAAGTGATTCCTCGTGCCTGACCCCAAATAGCGCGAAAATCCAACAGACTAACAGTGGGAACGTTGGGAAGATTGCCCAACAATTTGGAAGAGGTTCCTTCTGTATGTAACTAGTCCCCAGCGTGATAGGTTGGACTGTGTTGTGAAGTATTTTATTACCAGTTAATTATTATTGTCGCAGCCGTTCCAAATGCTTATTACTTAAAGATATGCACTTACCGGAACGCAGTCACGTCTATGACAGCAGGCTGATATTACTGTTATTTACAGCTAACCTGAGCGTTACTAATAAGTAGCGAGGCAGATTCGATAATTTAGCTGTCATGAGGGTGGGAAATCTAGATTTCCGGCTGAATTCGGACCAGCTAAAGAAACAGCACATACATGTGTGACAAGTGCCCTACCAATTGAGCTACGACACCGGTAGGGCACGCGCCTGGTCTGGGCATACTCTTTCTGTAGCTAGTTCGAATCCAGCCGCAGTTTACATTTTTTCACAATTGGGTAGCTTACGAATAACTTAAGCATATTCACTAGTTTAATGATGAGCGGCTAAGCCATTTTCATCAACCGATACTTCCTGGTCGAGGACATTGCCAACTTATTGGTCGCGTTTAATTTACTACAAAAATTTTCAAGTGGGACTATAGGAACAGACGAGCAGTTCAAACGCTGAACACCGAAATTGTGTGCCAGGCAAGCAGGAATGGATAGATAATTCGTCTGACAATCTCGATATTTGTTAAGAGAAGTGGAAAGTATCTTCTTTGCTTAGTTCGATCAACGAAACACTTAGAGTATTGCAGGATGAGACCGTTCAACCAATAACATCAAACAAATGGACTTATTGCTGGTCATTCGGAGCACAATTGAAAATTTTCGTCTTCTGATGTATCATGCTAACCATATCGATTAAGTCCTTGATTGTTGGAGCGTGTTATCCTTAGTTTGGGAAACTAGAAAATCACATGGTTTGAGCTTCGTTGCAAGGAAGATCTTACATGGATGAGAGGAAACTCAAGACGCTGGTACGCAGACCATTATCTTAGCCCGTTTTCACAAGACGTTTGTATCTCTATTCGGCAGTCGCTTTTACCATGTTTCTGTTGGGTTATCAAATCTATTAGTTCAGCCACTATCCACTGTAAATACCTAACGGGTAGACTGGCCATCTTTAGTGATGGTAGAGCAACTAGGCTGTTAAATGTTGTCGATAACCCTGCGATCGGTTTCGGATCGTCAAGTTTGCTCAACAGTGTTTCTATAACCGAGCAATGATCGGTTATCTTAAGTGTTACATATTTGGTAGTGGCTTTAGCACGTGCTGAAAAATGTGTAGCACCTGGCCAGCAGATTTTTGCTTCTAAATAAAGATCTTTTCGTATACACTTTAGGGATCAATTGACGGGAAAAGCTGTGTTGCCAACTCGCAAATTTGAAGAAATACTCCGGTCACAGAGAAGTTTTGTTCGCAGGTTTAACCGGAGGCAAAGTATCGACAAAACGTTGTTCCATTTGTATTGACATTCTCACCATGTTGATGTGCGCCTTCTGTTTGATGATGGTGCTGGTCAGTTACCACAGGTCTAACCTACAGGTCAAAGCCAATACGCGAACTTACCTGCAACAACTCAACTGGTACACAATCCGTCCGGAAGCAACTGTTCGACCCGGTGAGCGGAGGTAATTCGTTCATTGGAATGTACCCATACCTGGGAACAAACTGCGAAAGACTTTGTAGATCAAAAATGGGTGTTTGGAATAATTGTATAAAATACCTAGTATTTGGTCAGCTCTACTGATACCTAATGTAGGAAAATCCCTACACAATAAAATCCATTTCGTAGAAGAAAACTTGCACGCACAGTTCCGTTCGATTTTATAAGGTGTAACAAAAAGCACCAAATAGACTGCTCCAGTGATTTGACAAAATTCGATAACCTTAGAATTTCTTATCCAAATTCACTTCCGCCACTTCACTTGTAAATCAGTCAGGTTAGGTGGGTCAAGTCCTAAACAGCAGTGATGTCACTGAACCTTTGTATAAAAAAGCATGTGATGGGTGAGCTGACAATGAAAAATCATAACAAAAGCCATTATTTCAACTGGGTGTGATACAGCACTTTTAGCTTATGGATCGGTCAGGTATAAGAAATGAGAATTTGTAGAAACCACAAGAAGTTTCCACATTGGAGGAAGCTAATTACTTGTTCATCTAATCTCGGTGGATAAAAGTGATTTCAGAATCTCATTTGTTGTTTGTTCATTTTTACCTCATATGAAACACAAAACATACTGTCTCGTTCCTAATGATATTGCGCCTCTTTGGGGAACAGCCCCGTTTGGAGTAATGTGTTTACTCACAAATTCAATGAGAGGAGGGCGAATGTGATACTCGAGTTTAGATAACCGATGGCCCACCGCACATATAAGAACGTTGTGGGGCTTGAACTAGCATGTTTTGTCTGTGTTTATATACTACTTACACCGAGGTGTTTTTTAACACTAGTATGGTTTACAACTTTTTTACTGTGACCGAGCGCGGACCAACAGCATCCCCCTTACAATTCATGCACAACGGATCAGACGGTTATGTGATAAACCGAAGTACTATTTTCCAACGAGGCACGATATATGCTGTACGGATTATACATACCAAAAACAGCTAGAATGCATATTATTGTCTGAATAACCAAGATAATTTTTTCATAACCCCCACAATGCATTCTCCAGTTAACTTGCAGAACCATCAAAGCCGACGGACCGGTCAGTCGGAGAAACGGGACACAACTAGCCAACCAATTGTCCCACCTGTGTTAACTGGTAAGCCTAAAAATATCAGGAAAAATGATAATCCCATAGCATCATTTCTCCGCAGCACGCCTTTGGGAACGTATAAAATGAAAGTGCATCGCCGGCCAAAAATACCCCAAAGTACAACACTATACGCGCCGTTTAAAAATCAACCCGACCTTGTTTTATGGATTACGAAATGCTACAGCGACTTGCTGGAAAATTTCCAACCGGAGGACGCAAACCACAGACAACCACTTAGTCTAACAAAGCGTGACGAGCATCTAGACAACCCACATCTGTCGGTCTATGAGGCAGAGGCACAGTGTGGAATACTTAGGAAGTTCCTGCGAAAGCTTAAACGCATGGTAAACCACATTCAACTTCCAAGTTGTAACAAGAGAATGGTTGCCAAACAACTTATCAATCGAGAACAAAACCAGGCTATCAGTCGGTTGTTGGGCGAGTTTATTACAAAAGGCATATTTCAAGAATTGGACTACAATCGTAAGTGACATTTCCGGCCACTTGTCTTGTTTACTTTGCAATTCCTTTATAAATTGCGTATGGCTCAAGTAGGGATAGTTTACACAAATAAATCGGAATTTGTAGCGGTAGTAGCTTTGATCATCCCCTAAAAGAGGGATTCGAATCAATAGTTCATTTTTTGTTCATTTGACTTCTTGACCCCAATGCACAGCTGAGACTGATATTCATGGGACCGGTGACATACTGAATAACAGCTTCGACCCGTAATGTAAATGGTCGTCGGTTTGAAGCTCCTTCGGATTAGATTGACTTGATGAATCCTAAACAAAGATGAAGTCAAGCGGACCCTATGGATCATTATAACCCCACGTTCAGGCTTCCTTGTGACAGTACTGGCATTCAAACTATTTAAAAGCGAACACATTTGGAATCGCGGATACTCGCAAAGTGAGAAGAGCGCTACAGCACATATCACTGATTGTTTATAACGTACACACTTCGTTCTGTTCACGGAGCAAACGTGTGACCCTGATCTGACCCATAGTTCATAAGCCGTCTCAGCGCGAACATATGGAGTTTTGGTACGAATATTGTGCGTTAGATAGTTGAGAACCTTACTACAGCTTCAATGATGGCGGCCTTCATTCGTTTTCTACCTTATTTTAGATGATGGTGTCGTATCGGAGCCCGAGTTGGAGCTGTTCCTTCAATTCAATGAAATATTACCATGAGGACAAAAAGACAACTCCGGCACGATGGAACATACGATAAACTCGACTCTCGCCTACGTCCTGGTATTAGTTACACAGTACTGGAGAATGTTCATCAGATCTCATGTCAAAAAAACACAGAATACAATCAATTGTCACACACACACCCTAGTTCTTACATTCGAATAAAACTGGTGATGTACCGTTCCGAGATAGCATAAGGAATACTTCACCAGTAACACAGTAAAATAAGAGTAGGAAGAGCTTACAGCTTCTGAAAGGTAGCATACGCTAAGGAAATTAATGACAACTACAGCTGGACAGAGTAGATATAGTTGGTAGTAACAGCGCTCACATTTCACCCCTGCTGGAACGTTATTGGACCGAATAAGAACTATTAGCTCCGAGACGAATTGTAAGCACTGATGGTTGTCAGTAACGTACCACTTCTGATATAGGAACTGCAAGCAGATTGAAGCAGTTAAAGTTCGTGGTAGGTAAGACATGCTGGACGTGGGTGACCAAATAAGTCTCAAGGTAACAGGTAAAAAATTAAGTGTACTCGAATTAGCGTCAACAGTAGGATCGAACAACTGACTGTAGCAAGTCGGTGAAGCGGAAGACAAGCCATGGCAGAGTGAATTTGACACAATAAGTTAGATGAGTTCATCGATGGTCCCACTGACTTTGTGGATGGCGGAACGAGAAACAACAGCTGATTCTCAGAAAGGAACAGTCCATCTAGCAATCATACGAATTGGTTTGGTTGATGAAAGAAGAGATGTGGCAAAGACGTTGGATCTATTAGGTTGGTACATAGTATATTTGGCGTTCATACCTTCGACGACCGCTGCGACCAAGCGCACCCATGTTGTTTTAAATCCCGATCAAACTCCCTCGACAACCTCGAGGTTAACCTCATGACCCGCGTCCAATGTGTTATCGGCGACTGCGAAATCCCTCACCTCTCCATGATCCTCACGTTGATCTCGTGATCGTTTTCTGGTATGCCTTCAATATTCTCATAATTTAATTGTGATCTCCATTACGGTCCGTCCAACACAAACCTGCAAACAGCCTGCACATTTTACCCTAAATACGCGACTATTGACATTCTCAAAGGATATCATCATCAGCGACAGCAGCACACCCGTGGCTGGCGTCAGCTGCTAATGGCCAAAGAACGAGAAAAATGATCAAGATTTAAACCGATAGTCCAAAATTTGTTCAGAAATTAGGGATCGCTTTTATTGCCTCACCATCACAAAGATAGGCTGAAGCGATTAACCTAACTACATATCCGGCCGGAGTACAAGATGTTCGCCGTCACGTGACACGCGGGCGACGTAAAGATACTCGAACTTGCAAGGAAACAGTCGAGGCTATCAGACTCGATTCCTTGAATGAGCGGTGTCCGGGAATCGTTACCATCGAGCGACCGCCGGCTGACAGCCCTAGATCGCAAAGAAACGACCACGTCACACCTTTGATTTCACCAGACAAATGCTGTGTCACGTTTAGTCATGCGAACACGATACGGAAATTTATCACTAGCTCACTAACCTTCTACAAACCACACAGCGTAGGAACAGTGCAGAACTGGTTGGAGACCCAAGTAGGCTACGCGCAAGCAAGAGTGACTCGGGCGGTCGACTCTTGCAATAACCGTTAAACAGACAATGGCAAATGTCTATAGTGGCTACACTCATAACGGTCTGCTACTGGCAAAAGCCGAGTTTTGGCGTCGTATACCTCGAAGCACCCTCTGGTGACTGTCAACGTTAAGTCAATCGTGAGAATAAATTAATCATACAGCTGTCAACCGCATGATGCATGGCTGTTTCTAAAGCTTTAATTCAACCTCGAGCATCTGCGTAAATTCCGATTACACACTAATATAGTTCAAGATCACTCTGCGTTTGGGTGGGAATATAATTCCACGTCAAAAATAATGACGTAATTGAACTCATAGGGAGATAAGCGGCGCACACCCATCAGACGAATCCGAAGCACACTGAAGACAGGGACTACATAGTGTACAGACGCGGCACCATTGCCCCTTCAACTGCCGGCGGCTGAGGTTCTATAAGCTCATTTTCCGACGCATGCCAGGACTTTATATCCGACACGGGGCCCGACCTTGGTACGGTGTGGCAGCTTGCGCATCTTGATGACCTATCGGGATAAACTGGACGGTGTGGCAATCCCACCAACATTCATTCATACCAGACAGGTTAACAGGTAGAGCTCTGACAAGCCAGTCTCCTGGTCCACCAGGTTGACATTCTTCTCCGGAAAAATTGTGTCCGTACGCTGCCATCCATTCGCTGCCCTGCGGTACAGGCCTTCAAGCCGAAGCCTTTGGTTAGGAACCTTAATCGTCCTCCTGTCTAGGTCTGGGCGTCCCGGCAGTATCTCAACTCACATACAGCTATGAATACTCACAGTTGAATCATAGTCAAAGCCTACCTGTGGCCGTAAGACGACCTACTGCTCCGCCGAGTATTTTCTTCACCATCTCATACACAACTATCAGAATAAATAGCAGTCAGGGTTCGATCTAAAGACACGGCTCAAATTCGAAAACACAAGCACATTGACTGTGAGGTGCACCACAAGTCTTTTTCTACCGAGCTTCTTGTCGCCGTCCAAAACGACGGAAACAGTGCTAATGGATGGTAAGAACACTGGGCATTCCGTAGTGCTCAGCCTGTGTTTACCTGAAAATATTCCACCCGTTTGCACGGGAACATACCATTCAACCCACACTGCCAAAAGAACAAGCCAAATGCTTCACACACACACACACACACAGTGACCGGAAGCGTGTTTCCTGAGTAGAGCTTCCAAATGAAACCATATTTTGAGCGGCATCCTGAACTGCCTATCAATTACGACAGTATGAAAGGCTGTTCATTTTGGGTAAACTATGCATCGTACTCCATCATATTCAGCTACACGTCAGTCTTTTGATGCATTTTTTTCGAAAACCGCTTAATCATTGTGCAAAACTTTTACACTACCAATGTATTCCTCAGAGGCTGATGCAAAGAGAGTAATACGCCAGTCAGTGGTTCACCTTTAATCCCCCCAACCAGCGTAGTCACTTAGTAAGCCTAATGGACGTTACTGTGATTTAAGCTCGTCGTTCTTTGCTTCGTGTAGAGCACGGGTGGCACATTATTTTCAACCGTTCTGACAATGCAAATGGCACCAGGGGTAAATATGTTGAACGTCTAGGGCACTCCACTATGGAAAAGGTAAGACTTGCCTGTCGATGAGAAGGGATTTTGTGCTAAACGTCCATTAACATCAGCGGCTTTTTTTTGAATCACCTATGCTTCTTGGCCTAGTGACGGCACTTCACCCTGAGAAAGCGAAGTCTCAATGGAAGTTCTTGAAGTGCGCCAAGACACCAGATCCCGACGAACCTTCTCCTGCCCTCTTTATGGGTCGGACTATCACCGTCCAAACGGCTGATAGCTCCGCTCCAAAAACCCTAGGCAACTGAAGTCGTTCGAGGCTAGTTGAGTTCTGGTGTCATCAGGTCCACTTCCAAAAACAGTCTGATCCTCATTGTGTCGATGGTACTGTCAGCCGTTGCAATTCGTAGGAAACGGTCGAACGACACACTCAATAGGATCTAATTAGATATCCTTCAGACCGTGGCTGCATTGCTCAAATCTTCACAACCCGCCAAGATCCTAAACTCTGTTATGCATATAGAACGCCGACAACTGGCATACTTCTAAGCAACAGAGGGGCAGTGGATACATCCAATGGAGTTGCGTTCTATGACCATCTATCAAAAATTGGTGTGCCCCAGAAGTATGTCAACATCTTAGAAGCAACTTACTATCAGATCTAGAGCGAAATTAGCCCTGATGGCGTTAGGTACGACAAACTTATCCCTCCCCCTTCTTATTCAACTTTGCAGTAGGCGAGACCTTGAAGTGTACTCTGATGGAGTACGGGTTTGACGGTGCGAAGGTATTCCCTGGTACCCGAATCCCAGTCGTGCAAAGCGTCGTTACCTTTGGGTGGGAGTGAAGTGGTAATCCGTTTCCCTAGGAAGTACTGAAAACAACTAAAAGAAGTTGAGAAAGTTTTATGAAAGAAACGAATCAATTATGTACACAAAAAACGCCTCGTATTTAGCGTGTCGTCCGATGCTTTTTGTGCTTTGAAGGTTTCCGGTCTCGAGAGGTTTCATGATCGTACCGCTTGTAAGGGACCAACGAATCCAAATGAGAGACGGGTGACGGAGTACGACGGGTGTGTTTAGAAGAACGCCTAGGAGACGGTGAACGACGAATTCGATCCATTGGCATAGCGTAGGCCGCCGGTGGTGAACGAAATCGCCTGCGAGCCTAGAGACAAGAAAAACAAGGATATGAGACCCCCAAACTCAAGACCACTCATAGTGCCCACATCGAAAACCTGATAAGGCGCTTACTTTAGCTTCAGCCTTTATGGAAGCCAAAGATTCTTCGTGTCGACGCTTTAAACTAGCCACGACCGCGTGGGCGACTGCAGCCGGAACAGAGTCGGGAGCAGGTGGAGGCGAGGGTGCAACTTTTAGAGTGGCCGCACTCGAATAAGGATGTTCATCTGTACTACCTGAACTGCGGGTCGGAGGGACAGAGGCAGTTGACCGTAGTTGCGCAACAAGCTCTGCAGCACGCTTTCGTCTTTCTTTTTGCAGCTTCTTCTCTGATTTAGAGGACAACCTGTGACGACTGGCGGAGCGTCCAGAAGAACGCACATCACCTACGTCTTAAGAAAAAACAAGCAAGTGAGATATTGCGAAAATGGAAAAAATTCTCGAATTAAAAGCACTGCACGTCTCACCGAGAGAGACTGATTCCAGTGGGAAACAAGGAGGAAAAAGTAACTGACAAACACTGTAGACTAACCTAACATGACCTCAATCGAGTTGGAACTAAACGGAGAAACTGAAAGAGTTGATTTGCTGTCTGACTGCGGACTGTCAACAGACCGTACAGAAGAAGTGTTACTGCTGGAGCACGGAATATCTGTGCGAGGATACAAAAGCGGATTAATACGATTTTCGTAACTTTCAACCGTCACTTTGGCTTCTTCAGGAGATATGGGGGACTGCACAGAGTCAGCCGTAGAGTCAGATAGGGCTGCTGGCGAAACGCGTTCCGGACTTGATTCGACAGATGAAACGCTGGAAGAGCTCGCGCTTGGAATACCCGGTAGGCTGAATTTAACTGGGGACGCCGAGTGACGTTCATGAGATCTTACCGAACTGGGCGCGTCATCATCCGACAGCAAAGAATTCACGGGCGTGATAGGCCCATTTGGCGAATCATGCTCTTGTTCCAGAAGTGGACAACTCGATGTTGTTTTTGAGTCTTCCGAAATGCTCGAGTGCACGTAAACGCTCATAGGAAGCGAAGATGCAGGGAGATCAGAGGTTCCGTTAGAATGCAGTTTAGTTGTGCTGCTTGGACGAACCAGTTTGAAGCTGATGCTTGATTGACGATCAGACGGCAAAACCTTGGAAGGTTTCGAGCTTTGGTTAACCCCTGTAGACATTTCTGGAATATGAAAGTATACGTAAAAATATTACTTTTGGGATAATTCTGCAATGAAAACGAACGGCCGCACACGCTAGTCACCCACACCATACAACTGGTAAAGGGAGCCAAAGCCAAAAAAAAGTATCAATAGATTTCTGTTCTTCAATTTTCGATGCTCACTAACAAGCACCCTTGTTGGCTTCGTGTGTTGGTAACAAACAGTAGCGATTTCAATCTGCCCTAAAAATCCTAAGAGTACTGACCATAACTGCCGATGAACAAAAGAATTTCACGAAGGAAAAGTGTTCCATGAGATGGACCTATTCCTCACGTTCTTATCAGCCGAACAAAATGTGGCATAAACAGTACGGAAAATTCATACAAAAGATTTTGCCTGGAAACACTGATTTCACAATTAGAACGAAACACCCAAGAATCTACTAGGCAATAACCACCAGGTGAGCACATATTTTGAGCAAGTATCTTGATGTAAAAGGTGAAGAAGTTACGCAGCAGTTTTATTAATCCGATCAGTATACAGATCTTAAACATATTCAGAGCTTACAAACGTTGTGGGCACTAAATCACTTGCAAATTAGTCGTGCCGTTTGTCTCCAACTCAGTGGGATCCGTAGATCAGTGCAGATGTTAGCAGTACTAAACGGCGCTGTGCAGAAACTCTGCCTAAAGCTCCCAGATGGCACTATAATCTTTTTAAAGTATGGTAACATAAGTGATGTGTTTCATGATTGAAATGAATGGCAACAACCACAAAATCGGTAGTGCACTTCCAGCGAATTTCGACCACTAAACTCATACCAGTTACGCTATCGTAACTTAGGTTACAAACGGATCACAGTAAACGGCAGAAATGAGTGTGTTGAGAGGAAAGAATCTTTTCAACCGACATACCCAAGTTAGACTCAGATTCAGGTGGAGGTTCGCTTTCGGCTGACCTCTTCGTTGGCGGCTCTACAGTTGTCGATTCCTCAACATGGAACTGCCGACGTCTTGATAAGTAGTATGAGTGCAGTGCGTGATCTGGTTTCAAAAATCCAAAACGGGGATCGTTTCCTTTTTGAGAAGCCACCAGTTCCTCAAATTCCAGACCATTCCGAGCCACATATTCAGCCATCTTTTCAATTATTCCACGCTCGCCTGGAGTCATTGCTGGCCTATTAGAAATGAGCAGTAAACCGGTGGCACAATCGTTTTGTTTACTAGCCTCAGAGTATCGTTATTGACTAAAATTACTATACGCATTAACAGAAACGTGACTTTAGCAACCGTTAATTTAGAACGTTCGCTCACGTAACAAATTTAAAAACAAAGGTGGTTCCATAAGCTAAAAGACATTTTAACAGTGACTCAATCAGATCAATACAAATTGGCGACGAAAGAGATTGGCGCAAAAATTTGGAATGACTGCTTCGATTGTTTCAGCAAACGATTTATAATGTCGAACGTGCTGAACTGCGTTAACCACCGCTGACTTGATGTTCAGACTTCAGTTGATGAGGAAAACAGGGCATTCAGGAATACTTAAGCCGGTCAAACATACTTCCCTGTGCAGGATAGAACAGAACCCACTGAACGTGAGTGAAGAAAAGCCCTCTACCGCAGGAGGAGAAAGATATATGATAGTGGGCTTATTGGTTGCTTAATGCAAGACAAAACAAGGAGCACAAAACTCCCGTCACTCCCAAAAACAAACTTACTCCGTCGACGAGGTTTGCTTTTGTTTCGTTCGCGCTTGATACATTGCATTTAAGGCAGCTGAAGCAGCCACGGCTGCAGCCTTGGCCGCTTGCTGAACAATCGCAGATTGGTGATCCTCCGTTAGCGAACCGCTGCACTGCGTAAGCACTTTAGCCTGCTGCTCGCTAAACTGCGTGTAGTAGTGTGCATAATAATATTTGTAATATTCCTGGTAGCATTGTTCATATTCTTCTGATGACAAGGGCACTTCCTGCGGAGGAGATTTTAGCAACGTTCGTGGTTCATTCGGAGAACTGGAATTAACTACCTGACGGGATACAGCGGATGTATCCTCTGGATGCGTCACGTGATCACCTGATGCCGATTCAGTAAGAGAATTCTGCTCATTTGCGTTCGTGGTTTCCGTGACGGCCGTTTCAGATACCGTTTTCGGTGTGATGGTAGTAGACGAACTCCCGTTGACATCTGCCGTCGCCGTAGCGCGAGTAAGTGCGGTACTGAACGGAGAGACCAGATAAATGGCGTTCAAGAAATGTAATGGAGTCATAGAAACGAAAACGAGTGACACGGAACCGTTGTACGTCCGACGACGAGTACGTACGTTTAGCTCTCCACAAAATACGGCAACGGTTGAAAAAGTTACGCGAATGACGCATAATTGCGTGTATCATTCGCAGCAACTCCTAACAGGTTGGGTTACGAGGTTATCTCGGTCAATGAACGTCTGCCTCAAAAGTTTGACAAATTTGTATCTCACAGAGTTAGTACAACGCTGGACGAATCGAAGACCGGAAAAAACTGTCTGGATACTGATGAAAATACTATATAGACTCCACACTACGACTTCAAATGCTTTACCGCGACGGCGTACTACATTAGGGTAACTACAAACAATCACATTGTTGGCTACACCGACTTCGATAGCTTTAATCAGCCCTTAAACTCCGACCGCCAGAATGAACGCAACTAAGCGAAACGGATAACATGGCACAGCCGCTTCTTGGCCGAAGTATGCCTAGCTCTCCTGCGACCTGCCCAGATCACTCTTATTCCGGAAAGTAACCTCAGCAGTGTTAACCCAACTGCCTGGTCAGTTGTGCAGATGTCGGTAAATGGTGACGCTATGGTTACCGAAATGTGAGCAGCAGGTAAAAGTGCATCCGTTCCAATCCAAGTATAAACACCGGTATCCGAAGTAAGCCGGACTCAGAACTTCATACCACGAGGTAGTGCTGAGCGAAAACTATTCTGATAACAGTAATGCACAAGATAATGGACCTGTGATCAACGATTACAGGAAAACCAGCAATATACTTCTTACGGGACGAACAAAGAAACGAACAGTAACTTGTGTAGGTTGTAAGTAAACGTGAACTCACGCTTCGTTCACCTTCTTAAACTTCTGAATCAATGAAGCGTATGCTGTGTTCGATATATCCACCTTCGGCAGCTTGAGTTCATAAAAATCATCATGTATGGACTAAATCGAAAAAAGGGAAACCGGATGACTAACAAACTAAAATAAACCGTAACTGACATTGAAATTATGGCACGCAAAAACAGGACGATCGTTCAAGTGAAACTGTCTTGGTTTACACTTGAACTTATAAACAATTCTAAAGACCACTGCATTGTAACGTTGACAAGCAGACAAGTGTACAGAGTACATTGCTCGTGATAGTCGTTGCTACATGGCACATTGACTGGAAACCATTCCCGTAACCCCTGATTTCCCCAAACTATACGGAGGTCAACAAACTGACCTGAGTGTGAACATGACTTGAATTCTGGCATGGGATAACACTACCAGAAGTGAGAACAAACCTTGTTGGGTTCGTTGGTCCCCTCTTCTGGAGGCAATTCCGATTTGACAGTTGGGCGCGATTTGGGGATATATCGTCCTTGACGAATGAGTTTTACCATCGCCTTGTAAAACTCATTCAGTTTATGATCGTAATTCAGGAATCCGAAGAGGGAATTGTCCTTTTGTTTAGCCTTGAGGATAATCTCCATTTGATTTCCCTGACGTGCGACGAAAACGGCCGTACGCTCAATAATTTGTGCCTGTTTATCTGTCTCTGGCATGCACATATCAATAAAGCTCCGCAATTCTGGAGGGCAGATGTAAGGTTCTTCGTCGACGTTCAGCATGTCAGATTTGTCATCAGCTGGAATACAAGAAAAACGGCATAAAGTAAAATGAAAACTCGGACATTTTCATGATGCGAACACCTGTTCGGAAGAGAATTGTCAAATTCAATTCGTTGGATTTGATTCAAAGAGCCAACAGTACTACCATAAGCTTAACGACGCTTTGGATTGAACCAGTGGTCAAGGTGTGATAGACAGTGGCGTGTACACATTAGTGACCCTCCCTTAAACTTTCCATTCATACACTTTGTACCTGGTACCCCTCAGTGTCAGCAGCAAACCAGGCGAAATACTCACGTGAACACTGCTCAGAACTTGGAAAACATTCACAACAGTATATGCGGACTTGAAATCAGGCACACCAACAAATACCGAGCCATCTCGAGGTTCCGTGAAACGTTTGTCTCTTTGAACGAACTTCTCAACACAGGCAACTGAGTAGCTTTTTGAATCGGGTAATGCACATCATGAAATCGCAACGTTGCAAGAAAGGAATTCACGACTAATGCAGACTTAAAACAAATGAGCGCAATGACCAAGAGACCTACCTGGCTTCACAGCTTCTTCACAGGAAGATTCCTTGGAAAGTTTATCCTGAGAATCATAGGAAAAATCCACGGCCCCATACTGACTTCGTGACTTCTCGTTTTCTCGTTTGGCTTCTTCCTCTACCAAGGTAAACGAAAAAGAAACGATATGACAGTATTCGACAATTAATTCTACAGTAGCAAAAGGGCAAAAACACTACATTTTGTTTACATTTCTCGAAAGCTTATCCTCGTAGCCCGGTTCGATGCACCACGAATCTAAAAGGCACGAACGTGATAGAACAAGATGAATCCACCGAACAAGAAGCGTCTACAATAAAAAATAAGTTGCAGCAAAATAACTGAAGAATATCCACGTCCCATTACCTACCCGATGAAACAGAATAACTTACCAGTACCGCCATGGGCTTACACAACCAACAAACGCGCGGACAATCCGGTCGGAGATGGGCTCTCCAAAGAAGCCTGGATTGTGAGGGCTAGGGAAAAAACTAACGACCAACGGAAGCGATGTGATGCACTATCAAATGACGCACACGCCTTGTACCCACCTTTTTGGGTTGTCACTTCGTCCACATCTATTTGCAGCTCCAAATACCGCTCGAATTCGCACATCTTTTCGATAGTGATCTCCTCCTCAGACAGGTAGTCCTCACAATCCGGTACGATACCCGGTTCGTACTCTTGCAGGTCGGATATATATGCACGGCAGTCGTACCTGACGAAAATTAAGACGAAAACTGTTTTGGCCATTGAACTGAAGGCAACCCAATATCCGCGAAACGTTATCAAAGCTTGGAAAGAAATGAACTTTTTGCATGAACATGATAAACAGTGTACGCATCCGGAAATGTGATCGTGTTGGCAACGTACAGAGGTAAACATTTATGAAGTTACAATGCATATGGTCACAAAAAAGATAAGGATAGCATGCACTCGTCCCCATATAACGTCAACATATGCTTGCTTTATAAAGCAAGGTGTTCATTATCATGTGCCACATGAATTAACGTATAGGCATGCCACAAACCTGGCTAAACTTAGACGAGTAATCCAGACAAGGGTATATATACTACCGCAGATGAGCTATAAGAAGCGTAAAACTATAAACTAGTGCTTTTTAAGCAGGCCGGTTAGAAACTCTACCTGAACATGGAGGCTGTTATCAGATCAACAGATCAACTTGAGACCTGAAAGGTTACGGGGCTCCCAACCGAGCAACAGACGCCTACTAGCCTGGTAACGAGAACAGTCGGCCACCACACTGTGACCACATCGTTGCCTGACCGTCACGAGGTTTTACAAAACCGCTGATGAACCAGTGAATAATGTCCGACGAGAACGTCTAAATGATACAGGGAACGCACGAACCAACCTCACTGACTGTGTAATTTGTCGGATTTCGCAAAAGCCGAGACAATCAAAATGTGCAGTACACGTTGGTTGGGTCGAGCACGCCACATACCGCATCGCACACTTCATTCACTGCTTCAGAACGAATACGAGTCAGACCAGACGGTACTGCGGCTCAAACGGTCGTTCGACCCAGACGCGAGGCGGAACACCCTAGGGGAAAATAGCAGAGAGAAAACTACGCAGAGTCCGACTCCATAAAACCGGAAATGTTGTGGATGCGTGCAAAAAATTGGCTGCTGCAGGCTGCCATTACCGGCAACATTGATGGCCATTGGCTGCGTGACCACGGGGGGGGGGGCACAAACAAGCAGACGACACCCCCTCATCTGACAACCAGATTAGTCAGTTGTGGTCACGTCGTTGTTTGACCACGCATACTCACCCCATTGTTGTTGGCTTCGGTCAAACAGTAAAGTAACCATGACGGTTAATTGGTGCCTTTGATGGTGATGGGCCCAGTAAATGTCAAGTGAGGTAAACGCTCCGCTGGAACGCGGAGCATGACTCAAACACCGCAGACCATGCAACCCGACTATCTGACCAACAGACATACCTCAAGTGTTTCAGAATATGTAATGATATGGGCTAATTAGGGGGGGGGACAATAACAGTCAAACATAGCACGTCTGACTATACCCGTCGTGAGCAAACCGTTTCCAAACCACAGGGCAGAATAACGCGTACGAACAGTATCAACCTTTTCACTCAGTGACAGCCGGATGTCATTTCGACGCCGCAAATAATGCAGGTTAGCAAACGCAGATGTCTACTTTTTTCACCAACCTTCACATTACGTGACGGCTTGCGCATCACAATGAGTTACCACATCAGACTGAATGATCAAACCGTAGGTCACCTAAACCAGACAG
This sequence comes from Paragonimus westermani, assembly GCA_008508345.1. Lineage (NCBI taxonomy): Eukaryota > Metazoa > Platyhelminthes > Trematoda > Plagiorchiida > Troglotrematidae > Paragonimus > Paragonimus westermani. Next base: position 76,416 of record QNGE01003159.1, read on the forward strand.
GCCATCAGGTGACAAACCGTAGCTCCTGGGACATTGAAAAAGATCGCCGGTTGTTTCGATGAGCTCAGAAATTCAGACCACCAGGCCGAACACTCAGGAGCAATCCAGCTGATCTCCTGGTTCTAGTGAGTTACCGCCACAAACCTAGAACGTAGTAACCTGATAGTTGGAAACAACTACTCAAACAGGGGTCCGCAACCGTATTTCAGCTCTCAGACGAAACAGGGCCGCTGATTCAGACGATCTCGCGCAGGCATTTTTCAAAAGTGTAGACGATAGAAGACGCTCCTTTGTGCCGAAGTCACTCGGTAACAGTTTCCACACTCAAGAAAGATGTCTGGGGTCCTCGTGAAAACTATAGAGGAATCAGCCCAGCATTCATCACACTCAGTTGTAGACTCACTGAAGCTCAAAAGGCAAATATTTGGGAGGAACGGACGGAGTTCCGTCCTGGATGAGAATGCATTCACCACACTTTTACTCCTCGCCAAATTATGGAGCAGCGTCATACTTACCAACGGCCACCAGTCGCCGTATTTCTCGACTGTAAAGGTGCGCTCGATACGATGAATCTATTTACGCTTTGAGTCACTTAGACGCATAGTTGTGCCGACCAAGTGTGTGAACATACTGTTGATGCCTTATCCCACACCATTCAGGTAAGGGTTTACGATTAACTATCTCAGTCTCGACACTAGGAGCGGTTTGCGTCCACTTTCATCATTTTTGTTTGATTGTCAGACAAAATAATGAAGCACTGTCTGTGGCACTCACAAGATGCCGACGTCAATCTCCCACCCGGTGGGAGATTTACTGATCACATCGACAAGGTGTTGCTGTTTGACAACTTCCGTGCAACGCAAACAGCACTAGACATTATTCCTCACTCTGCTAGTTACTGTGGAATGCGCTTTGCAGCCTCAAAGTACAGTGCTCCAGAGACTGTTGTGATTATGCGGACTTAATGTGGAATAGTAAAGTTATGGTGATTGTTGGCCGGTCTGTGTATTCGGGAAGCTGCATCAGCGGCGTGGGGAATGAAATGGAGGCGCGTATCTCCAAGTTGCCAATCTAAGAGGCGATATTGGGGGGCTGGGTTAGTTTGTGGTTGCGAAACTTGCCCGTCCAAGGTAAATAATGTGAACCAGCCTCAGATATCGGACCATCGATGTCTGCGTTCGATCGCTCGCATAGGGTGGCACCAACGAGTAAGCAACGGGGAGGTCAGGAAGCGGGTAGTTGGAAGTAATTGAAAATCGAGTTCTCTTGTTCAGGTCTTAAAGTTGTACAGACTGAGACGGTTCAACCATGTACTGAGGATGCAAGCTGGTCGCCTGCTACACCAATGCCGCGGCTGATCAGTGTAAGGTGCGAGGTGGGCAGATGATCTGAAGTGGAGAGACGAAGTCGTTCACAAAGATACTGCCCATTGTAGGTAGGGTTCGCTTGGGGACCTCGCGACTCAGAGTCGGTGGGTGGAGACGGCAAGTAAGGTGGCAACTGGTCCGACTCAGTGGAATGAGTGTTCTTTTTGTTTGACCGTTGTCTGTGGAATAAATGCACTCAACGACGTGGGGGTAGTGCGAACCATGAGAGCTGTTTTGTTAATGTCTCACTTTCGATTACGGTTCGGTTGTTTGTTTGCATGATGTAGGCACCTTACTTGCAGTTAGGCTCTCACCCCCTCATTTTGTTTTTCACCTTGGCCAGGGCTTCCTCTTTTCCTCATGGTTGCATGGCAGTCAAACATCGAGGAGAACCACTGATGTATTGTTGTCTGCAAAGGTGACGGGGGCTATCTCTTAAGTAATACAAGCTGAAGAGATGGTGCAACCGAGGCACGTGAAAACGTCTAGTCTCAAGTGGACTAACCCTAACTAAAAACGGGTGTATATGTCCCAAACCCGAACGGACACGCTGCATTTCGAAAATACGAAACGTATCCTAGAGAGATCAGCCCGGTCAGTCACCTTGTTCAACATAGTCTGTAGGCATTCCGCGGAAGCTGGGTGGGATCTCAGAACCAATCACGGTGGGAACTTTAGGCGTACTGTCTACAATGCCATCCATGACAACCGTGAAGAGGAAAAACAAACGCCCCTGGAGAACATATGATCAACGTCCATCGTCCAAAAACTCTCGCCCTGTTTGCAGGGTGAGTATAGCGGAAACATTACGATATTGCTATGAGACCTCGTTGCGGAGAGTTGCGGAGAACGTCACGTGCAACCGAACTTACGGCAGCCTCCGAGTTGAAAAGGCCTACAGGACAACTGGCACTCAAACTGCACAGTTCGATGGGGCCGCCGGGAAATATCATCATAAACGACCAAGTAATAACAACGTCAATGCAAACGGAAGCCTAGACTGCCATTCTGAGCAATGCTTGCTAAGTCGGTGACAGAGCGGTCACAAACACAGCTGATTGGCAAATTCATCATCATCGACAACAGTACATTAGTGGTTCTCAATGATGCAAGAAAACAGTCGAGGCTATCAGACTCGATTCCTTGAATGAGCGGTGTCCGGGAATCGTTACCATCGAGCGACCGCCGGCTGACAGCCCTAGATCGCAAAGAAACGACCACGTCACACCTTTGATTTCACCAGACAAATGCTGTGTCACGTTTAGTCATGCGAACACGATACGGAAATTTATCACTAGCTCACTAACCTTCTACAAACCACACAGCGTAGGAACAGTGCAGAACTGGTTGGAGACCCAAGTAGGCTACGCGCTAGCAAGAGTGACTCGGGCGGTCGACTCTTGCAGTAACCGTTAAACAGACAATGGCAAATGTCTATAGTGGCTACACTCATAACGGTCTGCTACTGGCAAAAGCCGAGTTTTGGCGTCGTATACCTCGAAGCACCCTCTGGTGACTGTCAACGTTAAGTCAATCGTGAGAATAAATTAATCATACAGCTGTCAACCGCATGATGCATGGCTGTTTCTAAAGCTTTAATTCAACCTCGAGCATCTGCGTAAATTCCGATTACACACTAATATAGTTCAAGATCACTCTGCGTTTGGGTGGGAATATAATTCCACGTCAAAAATAATGACGTAATTGAACTCATAGGGAGATAAGCGGCGCACACCCATCAGACGAATCCGAAGCACACTGAAGACAGGGACTACATAGTGTACAGACGCGGCACCATTGCCCCTTCAACTGCCGGCGGCTGAGGTTCTATAAGCTCATTTTCCGACGCATGCCAGGACTTTATATCCGACACGGGGCCCGACCTTGGTACGGTGTGGCAGCTTGCGCATCTTGATGACCTATCGGGATAAACTGGACGGTGTGGCAATCCCACCAACATTCATTCATACCAGACAGGTTAACAGGTAGAGCTCTGACAAGCCAGTCTCCTGGTCCACCAGGTTGACATTCTTCTCCGGAAAAATTGTGTCCGTACGCTGCCATCCATTCGCTGCCCTGCGGTACAGGCCTTCAAGCCGAAGCCTTTGGTTAGGAACCTTAATCGTCCTCCTGTCTAGGTCTGGGCGTCCCGGCAGTATCTCAACTCACATACAGCTATGAATACTCACAGTTGAATCATAGTCAAAGCCTACCTGTGGCCGTAAGACGACCTACTGCTCCGCCGAGTATTTTCTTCACCATCTCATACACAACTATCAGAATAAATAGCAGTCAGGGTTCGATCTAAAGACACGGCTCAAATTCGAAAACACAAGCACATTGACTGTGAGGTGCACCACAAGTCTTTTTCTACCGAGCTTCTTGTCGCCGTCCAAAACGACGGAAACAGTGCTAATGGATGGTAAGAACACTGGGCATTCCGTAGTGCTCAGCCTGTGTTTACCTGAAAATATTCCACCCGTTTGCACGGGAACATACCATTCAACCCACACTGCCAAAAGAACAAGCCAAATGCTTCACACACACACACACACACAGTGACCGGAAGCGTGTTTCCTGAGTAGAGCTTCCAAATGAAACCATATTTTGAGCGGCATCCTGAACTGCCTATCAATTACGACAGTATGAAAGGCTGTTCATTTTGGGTAAACTATGCATCGTACTCCATCATATTCAGCTACACGTCAGTCTTTTGATGCATTTTTTTCGAAAACCGCTTAATCATTGTGCAAAACTTTTACACTACCAATGTATTCCTCAGAGGCTGATGCAAAGAGAGTAATACGCCAGTCAGTGGTTCACCTTTAATCCCCCCAACCAGCGTAGTCACTTAGTAAGCCTAATGGACGTTACTGTGATCCATATGATTTAAGCTCGTCGTTCTTTACTTCGTGTAGAGCACGGGTGGCACATTATTTTCAACCGTTCTGACAATGCAAATGGCACCAGGGGCAAATATGTTGAACGCCTACGGCATTATACCACGGACATGGTCCAGACACGGTTGGCTATAGCTGCATGATTGGGGCATATGAGCGTAGTAAAATATGTAGGGCATACTGGTATCAATTGATATTCCTCTTTATACTGGCAAAATGTGGGCTTTACCACAGTACATTGTGTTTGCAATTTTTAGGGAACTGCGAGGTTTTTCCAGTAATCCTCCCAATATTTCATGTTTCCAAAGAACATCTTACGGAACGCTGCATAAAACGACCAGTGAGGTAATTCACTTCTAACCGTCCAGAACAGTACGCATCACTCCTGGGTAAGCGCGTAGAGCGCCCAGAAAAGCTCTGTTATGGAACATGTGATGTAAGCCTAAGCCATAAGGACCACACACGACCATGTGTGATAATCCAACGAAAGGTGAGACTTGCCTGTCGATGAGAAGGGATTTCGTACCAAACCAGGGAACAAGTAAACGTCCACTATTAACATCAGCGGCTTTTTCTGGATCATTTACTAAAAGACATTCTTTCCCAGTCAAAAACAGACCCTCCTGCGCATCACAATGTTCCATCCCGAAGGGAAGGCAACCGCGCCGGAAACTGACCGAAGGCACCGCCTCAGAATGTCGTAATTACAAACAAAGATTTCCGGCGGTCTAATGGCCAACGAAACCTCCAGAGTTTAATGACCCATATCATTCGGTACCAGTCAGTTTGTTTGTTTTGTCGCCCAGTGGGCGTCTGCTGATTTGAAAGACAGCCGAATTAACGCTGATTACTCGAGCGCTTTTCAAACTCACCGGTTCCCTGGTCTCTTGCGAGATAGCAATTATCCGTAAGTAGTGTAATCTGCCGTTATACGGCTATCTTTCTTAGGCAGCAGTTAACTATTGAAACAGCCTTCCTTTTGAGGTCGTTACTAGCGCTTCTGAGGAACGTTTTAAAGCTTTGCTTGATTCTCGAAATGGCGGAAGCAGGCCCAACACCTGGCTAGTGCGTTTTGCAAACACTGAATCAGGAAGTACCTGCCCTCCATCCAGGCGTTCCATGAGTGGACCAACATTGAACGAGACGTGAAGGTTGGCAACCTCGTCCTACTGGTTAGAGGCCCTCGACCCTTAGGCGCATAGCCCAAGGTTGCGGTAAACAAAGTAGTGAGGGGTGTCGACAATCACGTATGCTAGGTGTATTTGGAAAAAATGAACAGCGGTACCATCAGGCGAGACGTGATGTCTCTAGGTCTCTTCGAAGGGGCGGAGGACAGCTGCATCGCCTGCGAATAAAGCTCAAGGGAAAGGAAATCAGGCGGCGACCCACACTAAGCCCGCATCTACCTGAGGGTTCGGAAACCATGTTGGTTTCGGGGGCCGCTGTTAAAGTAGCTGCTTGTGTTGTCATCTATTCCACAGAAAGCCGGTGTCTACGCTCCCTGTCTTCACCTGTTCCCTTTTCTTTTATCCTTATTACATTCGAACTCATCTTGATAGAAGCTTCGAGCTCCTCCTGGATGGAAGTTATCCGTTGGAAGTGAAATCTGCCGTATGGCAGCAACAAAAAGAGACTTCAGTGAATATCGGTTGATATTTCGATCATAACTCGCAGGAATTTGAACGCTGTTGATTTCCATGACAGAATGGATCACGAGAGTCAAAAATGTTTGTTTTAGTCCACCGTTAACCGGTTTGTCCTCTACTTGGCGCCGAGAGCAAAATTATCAATTGTAACGCAGCGTGCTGTCAACGCCATTTTGGTTTTCGTTTGTGTAAGTCGTATGCATGTCTTACTGGGCCTATGGCTCACGCTTGTTTCTGTTATCTCCTTTTACAGGACTATCGTTGGAACCCCTGCTTGTGAGGAACGTTGTCCCCCGGTGTCTCCACGTTGCACAAAGTAGGTTTACGAGTGTATCGAGTACATGAAGCCAGAACTTCCGGCTTGCCTGTTACACAATGGTTGGTGTTGTGACGGTATAAATGAGTTTTCATGTGAAGTTGTTTTTCATGCGTAATTAATATCCGCACGTCCCATACTGATGAATGATGCGAGATATGTAAATTTGATGGGGTATGCCTTGGTACATATTCCATCGGCCAAATGCAGTGGAAGTAGATTGCATCATATGTTCCATTTTAGGTAACTGATTGTTTACAAAACTTCAAAGGTGTATTCAGGGATAGTGAATTTTTGAGCTTCCGCGAGTTTAGAAGTTGTTTAGGTAGATGAATGAATGATCACAACGCTTGGTACGCGCTTGGTTCAGGCAAGAAATCAGGTAGTGGACGCTTGAAATATGATGATGATTGCTGCTGAGTTAACATGATAGATGGAGTACCGGTGTGTAGAATACAAACGACGTAAAAGTGAGAGCCCGGGAGTGGGACGTGTTTAGTGAGTTTAGTTCACATACGTCCCATTGCATAGTTCCCGTGATACATGTTGCCAATCAAGCTCCAACGTCGTTAGCTGGTGAACCAGGTTAGTTGCCAGCTCTCTTACACGAGAACACAATCACGACATAACTGCCTACCTGTACGATGCGCATCCAACAGACCGTCCGCTCACTGCAGGAGAAGTGAAAGACTCGAGGCATTTTTTCGAGTACATCACACCATCTGCCAATTTGAAGCAGTATGCTGCGGATGTTTATGGCAAGTATATAACTACCATGGATATTTGCAACATCCGTCATCGGTCGAAACTCCCGACAATAAGCAGGTGGGTTTGCGTATTGCAGAAAATCTGCTACAAATTCTGAATCATGTGGAAAAAATAGGCGTACTGTGTGTCATCAGAAACAACAATAATAGAATCACGAGCATAAGTTTCACACGGAGGAAGCACGTGCAGTTGTTCAGACGGTTTACTGATGTGTTAAATGTCGATTCCATGCATGGAACCAACCGCCACAAGTGGGTCTTGTAGCAGTTCACATTTACCGCTGTAGTCTGAGGCTGTATTAGTTACTGGTTACAGACGGGATGGGCCAAGAACAACCCGTCATACATCCTTATGTTTAAACTGAGAAATACGCTTCCCTACGTCATTTATTCGAAGCATTCCGGGAAGTGATGGGGGATCACATACTTGTCAGGACGTTTGTATTGGATAAAATGGCGGCCCAAATGCGAGCAGCACGGGTGGTCTTGGGGTGCAACATGACGCTATGGGACTTCCATGTTCAGGATGCTCTGAAGAAACATGTAAGTTGGTGTAATTAACCTTATAATCACCATTCAGACGTATTCGTTCAGAAGCCGATGGTTATTTCATGACATCACTACTTGTGATAACTTAGAAGAGTTGGTGAACACTTTCGTCAATTTATGTTGAAGGTTCAACCGAGTTGTTGCAATAATCAGGCGAACAGGCCCTAGCTTTATGAGCTACCTCATGAGCAATTAGTTTCATATAATCCTGTGTGGACAATTCATGCATAACCAAATGTTGTTATATTCGGAAATTGAAAAACAGCCGTTTAAAGAATGCAAACTGGTGACTGAAGAAGCGCACGCATCCAAAAGATCATTTAGACACGGCTATTAGTAAACTTTGGTCACATAGCGAATGGCTGATGCGGGAGTTTGAAATCCAGTGCACCTACGGTCATGACTGCGATGAGATGTGTACTTGCAACATGTGCGTAATGAATAAACTCCCTCGGCTAACAACGATCGTCAGTCAACTGGTGTTGAAACACCTCAATGGGCATGCTCCCAAGCTGCACCTTAAACGGCTAGACGAGTTCAAGGTAATCGCACCTTATGTGATATAAATTTGTAGCTTCGATTGGGTCATGAGGGCACACAGTACGCAGTGAAAATCAGTGATAGCACGTGTGAATTTAATTTCCACAGGTCCATGTGGTTAACATGTATCCATATGCTGTTCGTATTCAAGCAGTACTTCTAACCATACAGTAGGCTGTTGTCAACTATGACCGCATTCTCAAAGCTATCATAGCCTTCGTACATCAGTTCATTTAGAAAATCGAGGCGGCCTTACAAATACAGGACTTTCTGCTTTTCCCTTCCTGCGGTTCGAAACAGCCAAGACAGATGGGGAATATTCACGTGGAGGTGCCCTGTGGATATTGTGGTGACCCGGTTAAAATGAATGGTTATCGGTGCGACATCGACCATCTAATATTCAATTTGGAATGCGTGAATAATGCCGGTATATCGCACTACCCCCTCTGCACAGAGCAGTTGCAATTCCGTTGCCAGGTACGTTATGATTTCACTAACTGTGCTGGTTCAGTTGCATCAACTTCAAAAAGTGTGCTGCCTTCGACGTTGAAACATAAGAAGAGACTCTGTGCAACACTAGTGATCAAGGATGACCCGTATACCCCTGAAGATGAATTTCGTGTTGTTTCCCCACGCGAGCGGGTCCGAGTGAAAGTGTTGACAAATGATTTCTCGGACGTCACAGACAACGGCAAGTGATGCCCCGCCCACCATCTTACGTAACGCTTAACTTTGGACCCGCACACACAGAACAAAGAGGACTTCTACTGAAGATGTGCATATAATAAATGCATTCCAACGCTTCCATACCACGTGCAAGTCGTTGCATTGTGACTATCAGGTGCACATGAGCTGACCGTCGAACATAGACTTCAGTGTTCCACCTCGAAAGGCGGTAGCATGCTTCGCTTCCCGTTCAAACACTTTGCCTTTTGGTAAGCTTCTTTAGTTCCACTTCCTTAGGGGTTCATGTAACTTCAAAAGCTTACCGATATTTTTGTTACCCTAATGCCAAACCAGATTAAGCCTGAGCACAGTGAACGGTATACACCGCAAGCAGGTCACGATGATATACTCCCACGTTGTCATACCTACTTACCCAAGGTGCCCCCAAATTTCGGTAGTTTCTGATTCTACATGGGGATGATAATAAACATTCGAACTTACCAACTGTCGGCACGTGATTCACGGAACACTGAACGCACATTTTCACGAAGAAGAGTTTATAACATATACTGCGCAAGTCCATTGATCAGTAGGTGCTAACTCCGTCTATCCACCAAATCACTAAACTTCAGCTACCTCGTCAACCTATTTCTCCATTAAATTATCGCATCTTCTCGACACCCTTGATGAAGATCTTTTACACATTGGAGCAAACATATTTCCCACAGCGCAGTAGGCATCTTTCAAACGCTTTAGAATATTCCCTCTATTACCATTCAAGAGATAGTAGAAACCCACATATTAACGATCTATCAATGTGAACAACGTGAAGCAGGCCTCACACGCCACCGCGCGCTACTAACACTGTCAGCAACCTTCTCAATTCCGTTTCCTGAGCTTGAAGCTGCTTAGGTAGCTTGTCGGATGGCCACAAATTCTCAAGTCCTAAAGGAAAGGTCGGGTCACTTAGACACGTGTAGACTTCTCGAAAATACGCACCACAGGTTCCTCGTGAAGCCATGCCCGTCGGGTTTAACTCGAGTGGAACATGTTGCCATCGGCAGCTCCGAGTATAGCCACGAACTAGTCGAACGCGGTTGGCTAAAAGTGTGAAAAAGCAACAAGAGCAGTTTTTCAAGTACTCTGACTTGATGACGGATTCTGTCCGTGGCATGGTGTTGGCAAAGGTTGGCTTGGGTCCATTCATTGCAAGCTGCATAACTTTGGTGGACAATACCACTTCTGTAAGTTTTAATCTTAGAATAGACAAGGGTTTTAAAATTGCAATTCGGAATTTTCCTATCAAGAAGTAGCAGGAGATGCTGCCATCTTCTAAGATGTCTCGGAGGTGAACCCATAGCCCACCTCGGAGTCGTCGGAAGGCATGTGTAATTCCGAGCACGTTGGCGCCATCCCATGTGGTTTGATACAACGCGGTAGGATAACTCAGTTTGTCGTTGCTACGCCCCGTGACGATCTTCCCCAATCTTTTCGACACTTTTTGTCTAAGTGTGTATCCTATCCGATCTTTGCGCCACACAAGCACTGACGTAACTTCCGACGACGGATAACAAGCGGAGTAATGAGACCCCAACGGGTCACACACCGATGAGATGCTGAAGGCTACTGTGTAACCTATTTGTTCTTATGGTTTGTTCCACGAAAGGGGACTCCTTGATTTTCAGTCCGAACGGCTGAAGGGAATTCAGAGGTAGCCTTCTGTACTGATTTCGTGTCTATTCAATTTTAGGCAGTCTGTTGGTGACTTATGAGACGTTTCCGCCGGTGATGCCGACAGTAACATTTGAGGTACGCGACTAATGTTTTGCATATTTTAGTGCTTTCAAGATACCACCATAGAACTTTCTATAAAGGTCTTGTTCTGCACTGGGTGGTCGTTATTTCCGCACGCGTTGCTCGAAGTCTGTCCGGTCGTGACAGCAATCAACTTGTCGATTGCGAAAATTGCAGTCTGTTGCTGAACAATTCGTCCACGCCTGCCAGGAATGCTGCGACGCTCAAAGGCTCCGAAGGGTATGTCAGAGGTGCCGCAATTCCCGCAGTGTGGTGACACTGGTAGTTGCTACACTCGATTAGGCTTATGCTTTTGAACAATGAGCTTATTACTATAATTCATGTCAGTGGTCAGTTGGTCTTTACGGTTGCCAAGCTAAAGGACAGTCATTCAACCAGATAGCTAGAATTAGGGAAGGCTTTAACGTTAGAGAACAAGTGGTGGTAGCCGGACGACGCCTTGGGAAGTCCAAATGTATGCCGCTCGATCTGGAGCAGCAGCGATATCATACAGTGTCGTCGGTTAAACCACATAATTCTGAAGGCCAGCGTGTCAAACAGTACGCGGCGGGCTGTCAGAATCAAGTTTTTCTTGCTCAACGTAAGCCTGAACTCTCCCGGAAGGATTTCGCAGCGGAGTCATCCCCTCACCTTTGCTGAACCTCACGGACTTGTTGAAGGTCGAGTTGACCGATCTCGACAGCAATCTGATTAATTGCTGAAAGTCCGCGATGCAACGTGTCAGTATGTTGAAACCAAATTGGTGAAATCCAGTAAGCCAATACTCTACCTCTTACACTGTTGCCAGGGAAGGGCTCCCAGGGCAACTGAGGGTGGCATAATTTTGCCACTATCAATGACATAGGTAGAGACGGGAGAGGTATCACAAAGCCTCAGTGGGCAACAGTATCATGATAGGAGTTCTTGGATCGACGGGCTGCTGAGGAAGACCCGATATGTTCTAAACACTGCTGATGGACTGACACGGTTGTCAGTTCACAGGAACCAGTGAGTTACGAAGCTGATTTGAATTATTTGAGCACACCGGATCAGGTTCTGGAGGCTCTGTTCCTTAGTCTACAAGTCGAGTGGTTCAGGAAGTTAGACCAGATCAGTTCGTGAGGACGTGAGTCGACGTTTCCCTAGCTCACCGGGTTCGTTTCGCAGTGCGCGTGGATGGCAGGAAGCATTTTCGGACAAACTACGGTGGGAGGTCTTGATGCTCGTCACACGGCTTATTCAAGCCTTTGAAGATGTCCTGGGTCCCTCAAGCTTGATGTGCCAAGTAGGTAGTCGGGCGTGCACCGACCGGACGCGTGTCTCGAGTGCCTTGAGGTGTCACATAGGGCTTCAGATTTCCGAATGAAGACCTGTGATGAAGATGGTTACCGAGGTCGACGCCACCGTTGGTTGTATAACCTCAGGGGTCAAATGACACGAGAACACTCGTGCATTAACAACGTGGTCTGTACAACGAAGACCTCCGATAGCAAGTAAGTACGACTTGGGGTGGTTCCGAAGTGTGTAGAAACTCTAGCGAACCTCGCAAGAACTTACGCTTTCCCTGACAGATGTTCGGACATGAACACCGTCGGACAATTTCTGCTGATGGATATCAAGTTGCTACAGCTCAGTCGTGCGTGGCAACTACCACACTCGGCGACACATTTAACTGTTAGCCTGTCAAAGCAAAGCTCAAGCTACTTGCGCTGTCTGTACGTGGCACTGCTGCGTTTGGTGAGACGCACACCGTGAAGGATCTGCCCCTTGGGCATGTAGATCTCTTGTGAAATGTGAGTGGCCGGCGGTAGCAATTAGGTGAGGTAGCATTCAGAGTGATCGACAGAAGAGTGGTTAATATGCTGACTGAATGTGATGCCCCATAAGCAAACGGGGTACGTCAATGAATAGGAATACCCTCCTGCGACTAAAACCCTGCTTGATCGGGTGGGTTGCGGTCCACCGGAGAGAAATGCTGGGCGTGAGCTCCGTTAACCGTTTGCTCCAATGATATACTTCCAGTATGAAATATTTCAGTCTCGATTACAGCCAAGAGTGTAATGTACGCCAAACATCAAAGCATCCCATGCCCAGGAAGATAATTCAACCTTAACAACTGTTGAGAGTCGGGTTCGTCTGGTCAGCGGTCACCTCCAGCTTCCGTTATCGTAGAGAGCTGCGAAGATTCTTTCGCTTCTCAGTAGAATACTGGCACGAAACGTCCAAATCTTCTGCGAAACATCTTGTCTTCTAGAGGAGAACTGCATTTAACATAAAGTGATCCATTACAGTCACACGCTGGCAAAGCTTACACCAAACAGGCACCCGCCAATGCTGAGTCTGGTCAGCCTGCCCAAGGGCGATATATATCACCCTGTCCTGTGGTAAACCCTAGGAAACTTGGTAGGCCTCGTGTGGTATTCGGTTGAGTGGCAAGATATCGTGGTAACCTCTGAATGATCATCTGCTACGGGGGTCGGACCTCACTCATCGATTTTAAATGTGTTGCTGATGTTTCCGATTCACCCGGTTGCGGTTACAGTAAACAAAACTGAGATGACTGCAAGTTCGTGCGCAATGTTGATCTTGAAATTCGAAATTTCATGCCGTGCTTTCCAGACTACACCAAGAGACAGGCATTATTATCGGTCACTTTCATTTGAAGGTAGGTCATGCTGAGACGGCTTGTTTACTCCCATCAGTTCACTCACATGGTGCAGTGCCGGGTAAAGGTGTCCTAGTCCGGTGTGTCTTTTGCCAGCGCCTCGATATGGTTTCTGACAAACATTTGATGACATCACATCCTACCTTGAGGACACAATCTGGTTTGTTTCCCTTCTCGCACGTCGGTTTGAGCCATTTCAGTCAAATCAAGTTGAAAAGAGGTCGGACAACCAAAAAAAGAAATAACTGCATATTCACGTGCTTGAAACCTAGGGCAGTGTGCCTAGTGGTTGAGTAGACCATCGGTAGCTACTGATTGGGTTTACAGAAGGAAAAGGAACACCAACATATATTTATCTGGAAAATGGCTCACACTTCGCGGATGCCAACAAAGAACTTGAAGTCGGAAGCTGAATGACATTGACACGAATGATATGCTAATATGAAAATGTGTCAGGTGTCGTTTCAACCCACCACGTTTTAGTCCTGCGGGTGGAGTTCGGGAGCAGCTGAAAAGACTTATACGCCAAACCCTGAAAGAAGCTGAATACTTGTTGTTCTGTCTGAAATAATAAAGGGACTTTCTACATGCATTTCGTACTGTTTGATAATCTTAGACAGCCTTTTTGTGATTTGTGGCAGCTGTCAACAAGAGACACCGTCCGTCACAGCTGATATATGTGGCCAGTCGTTCTACTCATTTAATTGCCTTCAAGCTACTACCATGAGAATTTTCATTGAAATCATGCTTTGAAATTTGTCGCCGTTTATCCCGTTCAAGTTGCTCGGATACAGTCCGGTCGTAGAAAATGTGAGTAGAATTATTCCTGTGTCGCACATGTTAGGATGTTTTGAGTCATTCATGAGATCACTGAGTTTCGCAACATTGTTAAAATGCTGCACGCGTAATATTAACCTCCGCCAGTAGGCTGCACTAAACATTATTAACATTGCACCAGGTACGGAAAACATTTCCATATTCCAACTCAAAAACTGAGATACCCGAATTAGTAAATACGAAGAGTGTACGCTAAATTCCAAGATAAAACTTGAACGACGAAAATTTCACGCATATCTGGCATACATATTGCAAAATATTGCGGTCAGATAGTGCATGTTCTTCACAAAGTTATGACGCTCCCGATCAATACTTTTGTATCGGCTGCCGCATCTCACACGGCTTCCAACGTTACACAGTTTTGAGACTTACAATTTTCGATTTTCCCATCGCATGCCAATCTGAACTTCACTAAGATCGGCAGTGCATGAAAAACACTCTTGAAAAAGCTGCAGAATATTTTCAACGGCTCTTGGAAACAACGTTGTTCCCACTGTTAATCCTGGATGTTTGGTCCTTCTCCGAGCCAGGCTTATTATGACAGCAAATTCCGTCTACAAGCTGGATCCTGAACAAAAGTGTCTGTGATGCGGCAAGCATCTACAAGATCTGGGTCGTTGAGCAACCGATTGCGATCCAAAAATGACGGTCGTAGGAGCCACTTTCGTGTTACCAAGTTACCAAAGTATAGTGAAAGTATTGAAAACCAAAAAAGAAAATAATAGCGAGCCCCCACAGTGAATCCACCAAAATTACTCATGAACACGCAAAAATACAAATCAGGTGATAGTGGGACAACGCGAGGCGAGTGAGACTAAGGTAAAATAGGCGGAGGCTCAGCAGAGCAAAGTAAGGAGGGACAAAATGTGCGAGTACAAACTTTGAAAGTAAATGATATCAAGCTTTAGTATCCTATTAAAATTATCGTCTATCCGGAGAACAACTGGTCGTGTGGTTAATTACAATGGCCATGTCAGTTTTCACGAAGAGGGCTCGCAGTTGTTATCAAGAAGCTTTCGGGTGTGAAGGAAGAGCGATCAGCAATTAGGGGGTAAATGAGGAGGTTGGTCACCACTTCTGCACCAAATACACGACTGTCGTCGCACACCCGACGCATGCAGACACTTTGCCAACCGTTACTAATTACGGTCACCCATTTCTCAATGCACTCGGGTGAGCGCTAACAATGCACAAAGTTTAAGGTGATACCGGTGAGCAGTAGTAACACACTTAAACAAATTTGAAATGCCGTTAGCAAAAGAGGTGTGATAAGAGAAAAAGGGATTACACATTGAAAATTCTCGAACGAAGGTTGCACTGAGACGATAACCTACATGGCCTGCAGGAACTGGCTCAGAAGACGTGATGATGCATCGATATAGTGTTCACACGTTCACTGTTGAATCATTAATCAAAGACACCTTCGAAAGTGGTTTGTAACGTGCGACCGAAACTAGGTAGCGTGCGTGGATTGAATTGACGCGACCGCTACGTCAGCGTTGTGCACGAGGACCCTGAACTAACGGACAGTCGGACAAGCAAATGGGATAGTTGTAGTTAAACTACCGCTGCGTGTTGCGCAATAC
>QNGE01003160.1:0-18632 GCA_008508345.1 Paragonimus westermani
GGTAACACCTCCAAAAACGGAAATAAGCGGTATTTTGGAAAACGAAACAAAAAGCGGCCAATATAAAACAAGACACGTTGTACAAGCATGGTTGTCTAGCTTCCTGTTCTTCCCTTGAGATCAAATTGATCTCGTGGGTGGTCAAGTTAACTGAGCACAAGAGTTAGCACGTTCTTAGCTTAACATAATTGTTTCTCTTCATTTTCTCATGTTATTGTGGTGGGATTCACTCACCTTCCCCAAAGTTCTCGTGCCATTTCAGTCTAGTAACACCATCTCGTGTGTTCCTGTCCGTTCCTACCCATGGCAGCAATGAACACGAAATAGACTTAAGCGAGCTTTGTTCATCAATCCGGCCAATGTGTACACTGGTCTGGTCAGAATCGCGGCAGACGGAGGTTGAAGGTCAGCGGCTTTTGCAAATAGAGGACTGTTGCCAAGCATGACTAGCAGCCGCTCGAGTGACTTGTGATGACGCATCAACACGTGGAAAACGTTTGTTGGGCTGACCATATGGCCGGTCTCCAGCAGGTGTCTGGCGATCGTGTCATGCAGTGTATTCATGAGGTGGAGTTCAATCATATTCATGAATATTCAAACCAGAATCGGTCCTAGAGAGCTACTTCGCGCAACCCCGTCTATTTGTTTGAATCTCATGTTTTGAAAATGAAATGTGGTATTCTCAATACACAATAATAGCAAACGTCCCAAGATATTAGGTGGGACATGCAGCTTTGTGTCATAAGCAGATGCAACGTCACACATAAATTCGACCGTCTCCTTCAGTGGCACATTTGTGAAAACCGAACTCAAAACACAGGAGCATACAGCTTTTTCTTTCAAGTCGGTAGTATCTTGAAATGTGCACGCTCCAAACGTATCTTTCAGACAAAATTTGGAGGTGAGTGCACGAACCGGCTGTGGAACATCCACGAATCACCTGGACAACTTGTATTCAGGCGAGTCCGCCATCGCAAGAATTGGTGATAGTGGGCGTTTGCGGTTTTTGAATCTTCGGTAAACAGCAAAATTGCGGAGCCGTATTACTAATGGGTTTCAGAAAGTTGCACTGTCTCTCAGTTGTGTGCCCATGATAAGGCAAAATCTGAAACTGGTAGCAAATGCGTTTCTGCACCGGCATTGTGTTTTCAAGCTATGTGTCCTGTAGAAGCTCAGTGTTTTCTGTATGGGTGGCATCGATTTCCTCCGCATATTGCTGTTTGAACATCACCACAGCTCCGGACGCTTTGTCAGGTTTTGAAGAAATTAATCGTTCCGGTTTGCGCGACTCCNTGACTCCACCAAATAACACAAGCCTGCCTCTTCAATCGCCAGACACCTGCTGGAGACCGGTCATATGGTCAGCCCAACAAACGTTTTCCATGTGTTGATGCGTCATCACAAGTCACTCGAGCGGCTGCTAGTCATGCGTGGCAACAGTCCTTTGTTTGCAAAAGCCGCTGACCTTCAACCTCCGTTTGCCGCGATTCTGACCAGACTATTGTACACGTTAGCGGGATATATAACCAAAATCCGTGCAGACGTTATATCTGTGTCCACCGCTGTCATGTTCATCAGCTGATGGGAACGGATGAAATGGTGTTACCATCATTCAAAACTGATCTTCTGCTTTCACTTTTCTAATCTATAGCCGGGGATGGATATTTCATGTTTCAGTATACTTTATCCTCAGGCTGTCAGCGCTGAACTTAGCAAACGTTTATTAATTTGCACTCAACAAGAACACACCTGAAACTAACTAACTTTACTTACTATCTTCAGCTGTCTACGTTGGAAACGAACCATTCGCGGCATAATATGAGGAAAGACCAGCGTCTCTACAGGGGTCAGCTTGTACGAATGCAGATGTGCCGTGCGTGTTGGCTTGCAAATGTTGTATGTTGCGGTCAAACACCAGTCGCTTGGCCCTATCCTGAGGGAAGTGAACGTCCCGATACGCGTCCAGCAAGGAGGAACCCCAGGGGCGGGCACCGATTAACTCCATCACTAGCTAGATGGCTGTGGCCATCGGGGAGTATCACTCTCTCCACTCTCCGATCATTAGCTGTTTAATCCAGACCGCATCTTCCCCAGGATTTTCATTCGTGCTATCCAGCTTAGGCGTAGTCTGCCGCGGACCAGGGTCCAAAACTAACGAGGTGACCGAAGCGGCCAGTCAGTTCTCTGCCGCGACATCTGCGGTCAACCAGAAGGCCTCGCTCATATTCTTCAATCATGCTGGACCACACATGATGCGCGTTGCGTTCGACATAACCGCGTGGCTAAAGACCTGGCGAGACGACTGCGTAACTTAGGCTATACAATCTTCGATGAGCTGCGAGTACCAACGGCGAGCTCGTTCATCAAACCCGGCGTGATCGCGGTTCGTGGCGGCGCTGGTGTGGTGGTTGACGTAAGTATAGTGGATGATCACCGATGCCAACTTGCCTGGAGGAACAAGATCGCAAAATACGGTACTGACTCCCATAAAGCTGCTATTCTGTCCATCCTACATACCGTGGACTGTGATGTGATCTCTGTCTCTCATTCACATGTGATTATTTCTTTTCGTGAAATCATGTTCTCTTTTTCTAGTAGCGCAATTCGTTTATTGGGACTGCCCTCCTATGCAGTCACGAATCAATGCTTACTGACAGTTCTTGGTTCCCTAAAAACCTACAACACCTATATACGGGGGACCTGGCGTTGACTGTTGCCACTTCCCTGACAGTCGTCTCACTATTAAGGACATTCTGTCCCGATGCGTGAGCCTTGACAGTGATAGCACCCTCGTGCCTTGAAAATCCTGTGATTTCGTGAAATTTACTATCTATTTCATTCCACCTTTACCGAGTTTTTTTCTGTCCCGTCCCTCCAGTGTTCTGTGCACTGTTTGGTACACACCACTAACTTTTTGTATGATACTTGATCTATTAACACTTGTCATTCTTATGCGAGGACCTGTCAACTGTACAGTGTTCCCAACTACTCGGCGCCCAGCATTTGACCATGAGCTTGTTTCTGCATACTTCCCGTTCCATTTCTTTTATTTCGTATTGGTGTCGCCTACTGTTCTTTCTTTGTAAGAAGCTGTGTATGTTGCTCCTCAAAATAAACGATAATGTAGTAGTAGTGGTTTGGAACACAACACATCAATAACTTTTCGTTTGATGCTTGGACCATTAACACTTGTCATTATTGTGCAAGGACTTGCCAAGTGTCCATCTCATAGGACTTGATTATCAGGTGCGCTCAAGCTTTCCATGCTCCACCGCCTCTAACGCGTTACATTACTGACTTCTATCTGAATCCCCCCACCACGTTTTGTGGTTCCGTTCTCTGGTTCCAGCGTGGCGTTCGTCAGGGCGACCCACTGTTCCCGCTTATGTTTACCATGGCGAAGGATAAGATGCTAGCTCTCTCTTGAATGGGGTTTAGCTACCAGTTCCACGATAGAGTGGTCAGCGGTCTCGCTTACGCCAACGATCTTATCTTCCTGGCTTATAATCCTACGTCTCTCCCTGGAGTTTGCAGCCGCTTCTAGTACCGTGGAATTATCCGGCCTGCAGATCAACGATTATCACAAATTCAATGTGGTCGCTATCCCTATTGAGTCTACTCACTTCGGCCCGGATACTGTCTGCTCAATAGACGTCTTTGACACAGTAACCAACCCAAGTATCCCGTTCACCTGGAGAGCTAAAGCATTCAACAGTCGCCGTCCGCAGATACGTACTGCGCTTGATAAACCGACCAAAGCGCCCTTGAAGCCGCATCAACGCCTAGATGTCCTGAGACGGCACTTGGCTTCAAAGATGAACCACTCATTATTATTGAGTCGAGTTCACCGAAACATGCTCAAAGCAATGGACCGTATCATTCACCAGTTTGTACCAGCTACAACCACACCCCGATTCGTCTGCGCAGTCTGAGCATCCCGAGCTCGTTCATCAAACATGACGTGATCGCGGTTCGTGACGCTGCTGCTGTGGTGCTTGACGTTAGTATGATATAGATAGATGCCAACTTGCCTGGACGGACAAGACTGCGAAATACAAAACCGAATCCCATAATGCCGCCATTCAGCCGGTCCTCCACATCATGGGCTGTGATGCGAACTCTGTTTCTAATTTACCTGTGACCACCTCTTTTCTTCGAAATCATATCCTCTTCTTCATGTAGCACCATTCTTCTACTAGGACTCCCCCCTACACAGTCACCTATTTATATTTACTGACTGTTCTTGGTTCCCTGAAAACCTAACACATATGCAAAGAACCTGGCGTTAACTGTTGCCACCGCTGTAACAGTTGTCTCTCTATGGAGGACATTCTGTCCCGATATGTGTGCCTTGTCTCTGATGGCATCTTCGTGCCCTGACGAGCTCCCGATTTTCTGAGACCGACTGTTTATAACATTTCAATTTTTTATCAAGGTTTTCGTATTATTTTTTCCATTTTTCCATAGGTTATATACAAACCACAAGAGTAGCTTTTCATTTGATAGTTGGACTATTGACGCTCGCCAGTCCTGTGTGGATACTTGTCAAATGTTCAGTGATGTCAATCATGCAGCAGCCAACATTTGAATGAGAGATTTTTTCCACACTCTCCCCTTTACGTTTCTGTTGCTTCATACTGGCGTCACCGTTTGTTTGCTCTTTGAACGACGATGTGTATAGTGTTCTTCAAAATAAACGATATAGTGGTAGATATATGTGATTGCATGTTCAGGTGAACACTTACTGACAAGAATGCTGGGGCCTAAACTTTGGTAATTATGGCCCGATGAGTGTGGGTGCATATCTTCAGTTGCCAGCTGAAGCGTTCTCATATGTGTGTGGTTCCTCGCGAGTGGCAACACCAGTTCTATGGTAGTATAATTCTGTTGATATTCATCTGCTTTGCTGTTGTGAAGTTGCGGGAGGGCACCCTACAAATCTGGTCTACATTCCCTCGCTGTCATTGTCCATTCACATTGCTGCCATTTTGGTGTCCAGTTTATCAAAAAATTATACAGATCAGCTATTCGTTATCGATTAGCATAACTCATTGCGTATTGTATTATTCGTGTTCTATAATATTCGCATTATTTTTAACTTTGTCTTATCTTTTTTTTAACAATAGCACGCACAAGATCCAGCAGCATTTTTAGATCGGAGATATCAATTGCTTGTGGTCGTATCGGCTGCAGCATGACTGTTCAGAACGGTGTGCAATGTTAGAAGTGCCTACACTGGTACCACTTTAAGTGTACTGGCCTTGCTCACTTCTTCAGAAAGGCCATTTATCTGCATGAGCTCTCTTTCGAGAAAGCTGCACCCCAATCAAGGCCGCGCTGGATTCTCTGCTGGCCAATCTGAGCGAGCAGACATCAAACACGTGCAAGTGTGGGTGCAAGGCGTCTGAGGATGTAAGCGTACGGATAGCCACGGCAGAAAAAGCCCTGTGTGATACACGGAGAGATTTATCTCACATGAAGTCAGAACTGAGTTCGTTGAATGAGTACATTGCCCTCGGCCTTCCAGGCGCGGCGGCTGCCCACAAAGCAGTGGCTTTGTCCACTGCTCAAATTGCGAAAGTCGCGACAAGCTTGAAGGACAGGGCACTCCGGGAAAAGAGGCTCGTTTAGTGCAGGCGGTTTCCGAACACAGTCTCTCCAGGAGAACAAGCCAGAGCTGTGCTAAACGCTCGCTTTTCTTCAGAGTTTACAATAACGGTTTCCACCTGCAGACTTCGCTCCAAAGCTACCAAGAGGTCACTGGGACTTCTTGTGACGTTACCCTCAAACGTTAGCACAGAGGAAGTATTGGACAAACCGGCTGAACTAAAGAAAACAACGCTAATTTCAGGGGAGTCTCGCTAGATCGCTCACTGCAGGAGTGGTAAAAGAGCTCTCAGTTTACTAGAAAAAGGTCATGCATTAGGGCTGATCCCAAACTTCAGGCTTGCGTGGAAGTCCTAATCCTTGCTGTAAAGAGGGGGTCAGTGTCCTAAGATGGACTAACCAAGCACCCACATTAGAGGCTACTGCCCCCATCCCCTTGGAAGGTCAAGCGCCTGTGGATATGCAACGGGCCGGAAGAGCAGATCCCAAAGGTGTTAAAGACCACCACCGTTCTTCTAGACCCCCAGTTATTTCACCCCAAGAAATCTTCCGTTAAGACATGATCTACCCCTGAGCTTTATAGCCCAGTGAGTCTGCCGGGCTTACCCCTGCATCCAAAATTTCTCACACTTGTCTAATTCCGGCTGCTCTCTTCTCAGCTTGATCGGAACCATCTCGTCCGATGTCTCTGCTAATCTATAGCTCCATCCAAATTTTGAGGGTGCAAAACTGCGAAGAACCCTCCAGAAGCTCTGAAAGCAAGAGCGGTCGGAAGATCATCAACCTTGGGCCAACAGAAGCGTACGAAGCGTCCACAGGGACACTTACATATGCCCAGACTGATGAAACGGCCACCCCCAAAATGGCTTGTGAAACTATACCACCAGTTACGAATCCCCCTCGCAACCGAGGTTGCTTTCCCAAGGCCTACCTCGTGCACTCCTGCCTCTTTTTGCATCCAGTCAAAACAGGAAGTAACCCTCAAGTGCGTATGCACCAACTATCTGAGCCTTTTGATCAAACTACCAGAAATCGGACAGCTCGCCCACGACTCTAGCCCTTACATTCTTGATTCAACAGAGACCTGGCTTTCCGCGGATATCAGTGATGATGAACCGTACGTCCCTGGTTGCTCTTTGTGCCAGACGCACTTCTCCAGTGGACGAATGGGAGGCTGCGCCATTTTCCTGGGCCAGAAGTTCTTAGTGCCAGCTGTCGTAAGGGAATTTACTCTCCAAGAGAAATGCGACACGCTCTGAATCAAAACCCAATTTCGTAGACGTGACACGCTTCTTGCCGGTGTTATGTACCGTTCGTCTTCATGCAGTGCATTCGAAGACGAGGTCATTATTGCTACCCTGGACAGACTAAAATATACCCATCGTCTCACCTATTTTCTTTTTATGAGTGAATTCAACGCATCCAAACTAAACTCTATGGCGGCTTCTCATGAGGACTGTGACTGTGGGTTCTCGAAAGCCTTGGCAATAGTGATCCATGAGGAAGCCTGGACACAACACACCGGAATGCCTACGAGGCACCATCCAGGACAGACACCCACCTTGCTTGATCTGGTTATCGCGAGTGAAGCACACCTGGTAGGTGTGGTTGTCATCAAGCCACCGCTGGGGCATAGTGGTTACTGCTATTAGCCGTTGACTTTATCTGTTACTGGCTCCAAAAAGCCGTAACAATGACTTCATTCCGAAACTTCCAGAAAGCCTACGTTAACGCACTAAGGACACTCTTGAGTACAATCAGCCTTGCATCTGATTCAGTGAACGTAAACTATCTTACATTTACAATTGCCGTTCATGGAGCTGATGAGGCATTTGTTCCTCAAACACTATGGAAGTCCTACCCTCGTGCACCGCTTCCGCGAAACCTACGTCGCCTTCTTGAAGTACGTTCTCGTCTATTCTCTAGGCAGAAGCTAACGAGTAGACCAGAGGACCTAGAAGAGGTTCGCTCTCTAGTAAACACATGCAAGCGGGAAAGCCGTCAACACACACAACAGTCACAGTCAAAAATCCGACAGGTAGCTCGCGAGAATGAGAATATTCTTTCCAAGTATACACGTCGCCAGAGAAAAATTGAACCCTTAGCGCTTTCTTCGCGGCTTCCCGGCGGGGAAACCTCCTCCAACCCCCAAGTGGTTGCTGAAGTGTTCAGAGAATACTATACAGCAGTCTACAACGCGGATCAACCACACTGACATTCAGTTATCTCTAAGAGACACTTCCAATACACCCTCCTGACAACTGACTTCTCTGTGTTCGATGTTCAGCCTCTCTTGTTTAAAATCGGCTCATATAGTGCCATGGGACCAGACACGATCCATCTCAGTATCCTCAACGAAAAGGCCCTCAGTTTGGTAGTGCCCCTCCTTCAAACAGACCCCTCGGACCGACCCTCTTCCGGAGGCATTGAAATAGGCCACTGTCACACCTATATTTAAGGCAGGTGGTCGTCACTCTCTTGCGAGTTATCGTCCGCTCAGCCTTACCAGCATTCCATGCAAAATAAGGGGGCGACTGTTAAAACGTGCATTCCTTGAGCAATTATTCTCAAATAAACTTTTCTCTTGCACTCAGCACGGCTTTCTTCCCGATCGGTCATGCATAACCAATATGTTAATCCTCATGGATGGCCTAACAGAGGCCAAAGGCAATGGTCATATTTCGGAAGCTAGCTTCTTCGACTTTGCCAAAGCCTTTCGCAGTGTTAAACACGGTTCTCTTGCACAAACACCAGAAGCTCATGGGATCCAATGAGGGGTTCTCCGCCGGATTTCTTCCTTTTCTGGTAACAGGACTTTCATAATAAAAACCGGTCCGGATCTTTCTTCCCCTTCCCGGTCGCTGCGGGAGTTCTCCAAGGGTCGGTACTTGGTTCACTGTTGTTTCTGATATACATCAATGAACTCTCCGAATTTATTTCTGGCAAGACTCTCCTTAATGCTGGTGATTTAAAAATCTGGAATTTTTGACCTCAAATGCACTGCAGATTGACCTTGGCCGTATCAAGTGCTGGTCAAATGACTGAGGTCTCTCTTTAAACAACAGCAAGTACACATACTTGTTGATCAGAGAAGACTCCAAAAACCTGTTCGCAATACACAGAGCACAAAGTGTAACGGACCCTGCGAAGGATGACCTTAAAAAGGACCTGGGGCGTTGGTTATTGTCTTATCGCCATCATTTGGCCACCAAACGAGGATACATTACTTTCGGGATGATAGAAATAGCCTTCCCCCGCACAGACAAGCACGACTTTCAAACGATTTACGTAGTGTATAGTAGACCATTGTTCGAGTATGCTAATCAAATCGTTTGCACCCGTTTGAAGGGGGACATACTCACCATTGGACGTGTCCAGTGTGCAGCCGCCAACACGGTTACTGGATTCCGGCATCTTTCGTAAGAGATTCGCCTCGAAATTCTCGATCTTCATCCACTTGAGTTTCGAGGACTCCGCGGTGAATTAATTCTTACACACCTTCTCTTTAGCACAGGATTCGTGCAGCAATTCTATGCTCAACTGGACAATAACAGCCAAAAAGGTCACGACAAGAGGCTCTATAAGCTTTGACCCCGGACCTTCTTAAGACAACAGTTCTTCTCTTATAGAGTTACCAACTACTGGAACGACCTTCGAGTAGAGACTTTTAACTGCTCTTCTAGGGACCGTCTGAAAATATTGGTGGATTTCCACCTACTTAAAAAACTGTTAGATTAGTAATTCAGTCTGCCGCGCTGGATTATTTTACTCTGTTCTTGGTACTTCCTGTAACCCACAAAGGTGGTGCCACACATTGTTTTCAATGTCTGTTCTTCAAGTAAACAGAATTCCGCCGGACATCGGAACGAACAAACGGACTGGATCCGGGTAGTCTGGGCCTGCAGCCTCGAACTCTTATACAAATCAGTGAAATCGCTGGGAACTACATATTGAAATCAAAAAACCTGAATTCAAAGCGTTGAAATTCTTAGGGTTACCGACGCAAGGATTTGAACGCTGCGACTCTTCGCCATCATCTCTCCTTCGATTTGAACTGAATGGAGTTGAGTACAAAATCGAAAAACGGACTCCGGAAAATCCGAAAATCCCTGTTACTGTGGGGTACTTGGAGATCTGGGTGTTCTTCTCTGGCAATTCGGTGCAAATATTTGGAACAGCCGATTGACACCAACCACCTTGTACTGAACAAATTGAGCGTGAACTTGGGTGACGTAAGTCCGGCGTTACCCAAAGTTGAAATGGCGTCAAAATTAAGTTAGCATGGTTCGGCACATTAGTCAAAGTCGAAAATGATGTGTGTTTTAGAACCAGGGCACAGATGGAGTTGATAAATGGACCTGTGTTAACCCGTAATAGTGAGTTATAATCTGCGGCGTTCACCAATGAACATTACGACCTTGACGAACATCTGCTGTGTACCATTATACCGCATCCATGGCTGAAATGGAAGTAGATGATGTTGCTCCAGCCCAAGCGCTCAGTAGTAACAAGAAACGATTTGAAATCAAGAAATGGTACGCGGTTGCTTTGTGGGCTTGGGACATAGTAGTTGACAATTGTGCTATATGTCGAAATCATATAATGGATCTGTGTTAGTTTGTGCTTTATCTAATTGTCCATGAAGGCATTGAATGCCAGGCAAACCATGCCTCAGCTACCAGTGAAGAGTGTACAGTAGCGTGGGGAATATGCAATGTGAGTGTCTTCAGTACTTCCAATCTTATTACACAAAGCATGCCTTTCACTTTCATTGCATATCTCGCTGGTTGAAAACACGGCAGGTCTGCCCGTTAGATAATAGAGAGTGGGAATTTCAGAAGTAAGTGTTCCACTCAATATAACTGTATTGTTTAGGTACGGCCACTGAATCACCAGACCGGAAAACGCTTGCCCTCTGTTCCGATTTTTTGTCTGTTACCACTCCAATAAATTTGTTCATCTACATCTTATTTTTATCCGCTCAGATGTCTGTATTCATGACTGATGGATCATCTCCATTATAGGTTATGGGAGGATGTTGCCAGAAATTTTGTCCTAACTCAACAACTAAACCCGTAAGTCACTCCCTTTAGGGCTTCATGGCCGTATCATGTCTCCCTTTTTTCTGAACTGTGTATACGGCTGCAGTTTATAAACCCCTGATTAGTTTTTCCATGTTATATTTAAGTCGTAAATCGTGCATCTATTTTGTATCATCGACGCACAGGTGGATTTCTTAGTAAAACGGGTTCGACATAGAACAGCGTTTATGTAATCTGCCCGTTTTTAGCGCTATTTATGGTGCTCCCTGTCTTGTATATATTAAGGCAGTAGACAGACGTACATATGATATGATGGCGTCACTACTGTTTAGAGTAAGTGCTGCATTATTCGAAGTGCTGCAAGTATTTCTTTAGGTAGTCGTTTGTCCTGCAGCATGTTCAACTGAACAGGTGTCTAGACAAATATGAACCCTTGAGATTAGTTTACCAAACGAAGCTGTATGCCGTGCATGTGACGGAAAAGTTCTTACGTGTCAATTACGATACAGAGTGGTTATTTGTACTGAATTTCCTGTATTTCGCGTACTGTAGCTCCCCTCACCATATCTCAGTAAACAAAATACCTATTGTTTAGATTTGCTGGAAAAGTATCCCTGATATTCGCAAGCTGCATACAAGACTACTTTTTAGCACGTGTTGATGGATTGGGATGAGTGCGGAAGCAGCTCATGAATGCACCTCGGTTCACCTCGAGGTTTAATAAATTGAGCCATCCCTTACCCGTGTGCGAGTCTTGGGTTGTCTAGGGAACCTAGTGAATCTAGGGTAAGCGGATATACACATTTTTATCTGCCCGTGCTTCTGGTTGCTTTTTTTTCAACGTTGGCACAGCACATTGGTAACTAACCGGTGATAATGATATCCAAACAGGTTGTGAAAAAATGTGTAAATAAGGATTAGCTATCTCACGATCACATGCGTACGATTAGTTGTGCTATTACCATTTGTAATGGTTTTTAACCGCAAGTGTTAAAGACCGAGAGTAGTATCCCAAGGACCTTGCGCAGAGAGCAGTTAAGGCATTTTTATCGCGTGGCCGTGACATTTTATGGTCATCTTGCGATATTTCCCAACTGCAGCTTGCTTGGCCATCGGCATCATTGCTGGTGTTTTGCAATCAGCGATAAGTATGCGCCTGTGAGGCCATCAGCTTTTTCCCATATCTCACACCTATTTACCGTTTCCCAGGCTGTGGATGAAAAAAGTACTTCATAATTACGATCCTAAATGAGGTTTGTGTGTGCGAACTGTGCGGCCCATTCACCATAGTCAGTCTTTGGGTTGCTGCGGTTGTCCGTCACAAAATGCACGCCGCTGTTCAGTGGTGCTACAAACGCTTGGTCCTTCTAGTGCTAGTTCACCAATACAACTAACCCCAGTTAGTCGGAGCCTGTGCGCAATTTGCATTGGCATATCAATCATTCGACACGTACAACAGGATCAAACGCACTTGCGCATTATAAACCCTATCTACTAGACAACAGAACGTCTATAATCCTATAGGCGACGATATTGTGCTGTTGTACCGCGCTTATCACATATCCCTCACCAGCAGTTGGGTGGCTGGTGGAACGACGTAAGTATAGAAAAACTAACTCATTCTTGTAGTAACATCACGCTCCCAAGCTACGAAGTCATTACCTTCATCGTCAGTGTTGATACGCACTAACAGAGGGCATTGGCTGTAAATCAGGGTATGTTATATTTAACATGAACCAATCACATGAAGTGGCAAACTTGCCACAATTCATAAAAGGAAAGAGGACACTGTGAAAGATAAAAAGTGGGAATGATGTATAATGGAAAAAATCCCACCGATTCACATAGAGATTCGCAACAGATGAGCACTGTCGACTTATATTCTTCACCATACCAGACAGCGTTCTCAACTAAGGATGTTTACTGCCGTTCTGACTCAAGCCATTGGTGCAGTAACGTCCTTTTGAGGTAAGCTTAAGTGAAACTGCCTTCTTAACTCGAAATTAAGTCATACACTAGCCATCAGGCTGTCGCATCCAACCTAACTCACCACTCGCACACAGGACACGTTTTAACAGTCAGTGAGTTGGTATTCGTAAGATGTGACCAAACCAATGAAGCCTGAGAGACAAGATCGCTATATTTGCTGGTCGACAGAGTCTTTCTGTCCACACGATCCCTGGGCGAACTTCGTTAATGACAGCACGGTGTAGGACACACGTACACCTCATTTTGAGAACGAGGTAGATGGAGCTCATCGAAACATAACATTAAATTTTTTTCGCCTTCTTATCGTGCTGGATTTAGTAGGTAGACAAACTTCATTTACCATTATCGATAGCGCTGTGTAGCCATAAGGTTTTCGTGAAAGAATTTGGTTCACACAAACGTCAGGATGCCGTTAGAATTAATAGATTTGAACGGGAGAGTGCCTAGGGTTGTTATATGTTCTTTTGGATCCAAACAAAACTGACTGAAGATATCGACTCAAAATTAAACCCTTTTTGAGATAAAATACCAACCTTATTCCAGCATCCGATTTCATCGTAGACACCAGTAATCTAATGAACGTCACTGACGTTCGAATGCCACACAATATTGAAGAAAAAAGCAAACTATACCGGAAGGCGGAAGAAGAAGAAGAAAGGACGGGAGAGGACTTAACTACTGGAACTAGTCACATCTATAATCGAAAATTCAAGATCACAATGCCTACACTTTGCACACAAACAACTGAGCTGCAAGTGAAAGTAAGGCATCACCAGCAAAGCAGCTTCTTTACGGCTTTCACTGACCCGCGTTATTAAATGCACTCACCTCACAGACAATCCAGCTAAACAACGACAACATTCACGCCGCCATCTCACCTGATGTCTCCAGCCGCCGACTTTGGGAGTCGCGAAAGCTCCAGTCTGGAAGGCGAACCGGACCTACGGTGGCCAAGCCCTTCGTGAATCATCTCAGTTATATGCATCAGGTCCATCTCTTCACCTTACGACAGTCAGCCGCACCATCAGCAGAGTTTTCGAAGTGACATTACTAGCTAGCATCCCTGGCACATGGCTTGGTAATCTCCGTCCGTGAAAATGTTAGAATTGAACAGATCTCACCTGGAAGTGTGCAACAAATACCCGCATCCTAACCCTACTTGTTGGTGCCACCTGGTACAAGACATCGAACATATCGGTATTCAAATACTTGAGGATGGTTCACGTTTTCTACCCTGAACAGCCGAATTTCGCTTCCGTAAATTAACACGGCACTCACTGTCGACTTAGATACGCTACCGGTAAACCCTAGGTAGATGCCCCTCTGTCGCCAGAGGTGCAGCGGATTAGTGAACACCGCCCTAGCATTAGCGATACGCGCTTCTGTTTTACTCCCTGCACTTCCGCCACCGCTGATGCAGCTTCCCAGGTACACAAACCGATCAACAACCCCCATAACTCTATTCTCCAACAGTAAATCTGTGTAATCAACAGTTTTGCCAAATCACTACACTATGATGCTGCAAAGTGTATCTCGAAGTGTTTAGAATGTGAAGTAGTGTCTGGTGTTGTAAGATAACTGCACCAAATTTGGTACGAATGACGTCGAACAGTTTGGGTGTCACGTTTAAAATGTTGTTGATAAACAGACTGAGGATAACACAACGTTAGGAGCAAGTTGTATTACAACTTGCTGCTAACGTTGTGTTATCCTCAATCTGTTTATCAGCGTCTGGTGTTGTTTGTGCTATTTGAAAGTTGTAGAATGACAACAGATTGTCGTCAGTCTGATTAGAACATGTCAGTCTTCTGCCAGGTAGGAGGTCCACACCGCCACCTTGGGTGTCTACGGCAGAATTAAACAAAAATGGTGAAAGCGGACAGCATTGACGTATGCCGCTCCTGATACTAAAACTGCTGGACAATTCCCCACAAACCTTGACCTGAGTTAAGTATGGGACTGGAGCGCCGACACATACCTGGTTGGTACACCCCTGTGTTTAAGCGACTCCAAAAGTGTGAATCGCTTCACTGAATCGATCACATCTTTATGGTCGAGAAATGTAGCAGTAGTTGGCCGGCGCTACACATGACACTGCTCCAGAATCTGACGGAAAGTAAGGGTGATCTATACATCCCAGCTCGGGGAGAAACCCTGCTTGTTCTTCAATGTTTGTCTCCCGGGTTGCAGTGAGTCGACGAGGTACAGTGGGTGCCAGAACCCTTGTAATGACTGGGGTCAGAATAATTCACTTGGGTGTCTACGGCAGAATTAAACAAAAATGGTGAAAGCGGACAGCATTGACGTATGCCGCTCCTGATACTAAAACTGCTGGACAATTCCCCACAAACCTTGACCTGAGTTAAGTATGGGACTGGAGCGCCGACACATACCTGGTTGGTACACCCCTGTGTTTAAGCGACTCCAAAAGTGTGAATCACTTCACTGAATCGATCACATCTTTATGGTCGAGAAATGTAGCAGTAGTTGGCCGGCGCTACACATGACACTGCTCCAGAATCTGACGGAAAGTAAGGGTGATCTATACATCCCAGCTCGGGGAGAAACCCTGCTTGTTCTTCAATGTTTGTCTCCCGGGTTGCAGTGAGTCGACGAGGTACAGTGGGTGCCAGAACCCTTGTAATGACTGGGGTCAGAATAATTCCTGATGGTTTTCGCAAGAGTCTGATACCTTTATTGAATATAGGAACTATTACCGCGTGACACCAACACGGAGGAATGGTCTCCGTCGGCCACACAAGTTCAAAAACAACTGCGTCAAGGCCTCTACTAACGCCTCCCCAGCTTCTTTGAAAAGTGCAGACACCAGGTCATCTAGGCCAGAAGACTCTTTATGCTTGAGAGCCGAAGTGCAACCGCGAACGTCAGTCTCAGTGGTTGGTTCGAAATCTACTAACCCGGGTGCTACATTAGAGGTCTGTGGCGGCAACACGGTAGAAGCGGGAGGCCAGCTAAATTGACTGCCAGCGTTCCGCCCACCGCTCTAACCTTCTGGACTTATTGCAGATGAGTGTGCCGTCTGACTCACTGCTAGCTTCACTGACAGACAGTCGTCATGAACCGGTAACAAAGATAGGCTTGAACAGTCTGCCAGTTTTCCCTGAAGCAAAACCGGTATCCATTTGGTTGGCATTCCCTATTAACCAATCTTCATGATCAGCCTTTAGGCTACGTTTCAGTTTCTTACGGATATCCCTCCTAAACGTGGTACATGAACTACCAGCAGGGATGTCCCGTTTGGCCTCTAAAAACTCTAGGGGTTTCTCCGAGGTCCAATTTCTGTTCAACTCATGCACCCCCGTGCCTCGTGCTACAGTACCTGCCTCGTGAACGGCATGTAAGATCTGAGTCAAGCAGCTATTATGGCCTTCGGAGTGAAAACTACCAAGGCAGCTTTCGAACGTGGTTTGCTACTTATGCTTTACCGACGGTATAGCCAGTGTCTCAACGGCCATTCGTTGCTGTCGGTGGGGTCGTTGCCCAACAGAAGTAAGAACGAAACGACCATGTATCAACACATGATCTGAATCCAAGTACGTGCTCCAATAAGAATGACAATCCAGAATTGAACCCCGCCATCTATAACCAACAACTATGTGGTCTATCTGAGAACAGGCCTGATTCAGAGAAGGTGGGCGCGAAGTGAAGCAAAAGAGCTCACGATGCCTAAAACTAGCGCTGGCTAATAACAGCTTGTGCTTAGCGCACAGTTGTAACAGTCGCCCGTCATTATCCGAGCGATGTGGTGCTATCCCAAACCTGCCACCCAAACGAGGCTCGGCCTCACCAAGGTGGCCGACATGGGTGTTCACATCTCCGGCCAGAATGGTTATGTCAGGTCTGCGTGCCAACCTGAGGAGAGCGGCCAGATCCGACCCAAAGGCGCCTTTGATGCCGATGTCACTACAGTCAACAGGAAGGTAAGCAGACACAATGAAGAGATTTCTGAAAGTTTTACCTCTACAGCTGACCTTAACAGAACCTGCCAAGCGGACGGCACAAAGTCTACTGTCAACAGGAATCCACTCTAATAATGCGGCGACGACCGCATCGGCGGTCGTGGAATCATCCGAAGTATATAACTAGTATCAAGTAGGCAATGTGGGTGCTGTCAGTTCCGTACATTGACTACTGTCCTGGATTTCAGTCTCAGACGTCGACACGTCACAAGCAGAACGTTCGTTTAAACGTGGCCTTCTGACTTATGTGTTTTCGGGTGCGAATTTTGAAAGTATCTACATTGATTCACATTCTAGTTCCAAGGAAGGGACGAGAGAGAGCCCTGAGATTGCGTGGTAAGGCGTATGACTTAGCGGCACGGCGTTGCTATGATTAGCCATATCCATCATGGGTCCTGCAGAGTGGTTATTGGAAATGGGGGGCGGGAGGGGCCTGAGAACTGAATTTGATGGGACAGTGGGGGAGGGGTCACTAGTAGCATGTTTTCACATATCGACCCTGCTGTATGCAGCCGGTAAGGCGACCCGGTTTATTCTGCGAGTTGGCTGATGCAGTGTGGGATTACTAGTGTTGTGACTACTCATAGATGTATGTGGACTGAGGTGCTTCCAGGACGCCCAGACCTATATGGGAGAACGGTTAGGGTTCTCAACCAAAGCCCTTGGCTCAAAAGCCTGTACCGCAAGACAGCTGGTGGGTGACATTGTGCCAGAACTGATACTTTTTCTGGAAAAAACATCCAAACCTTCTTGTAACTCCCAAGTTGGAGGACCAGTAGACTGTTCGTCAGACCTCTGCCTACTGGCCTGCGTGTTATGAGTGACTCTGCCAGTGTGACTGTCATACTCCAGATTAGCTCAGCAGGTCGTCGGGATATGCAGGCCGTCACATTACTGAGGTCCGTTCTCGCTTCTCTTTTGGTTTGGTCCACCAAGCAGTGTTTATCGTCTTTGTGCGTGCATTTAATCACCTTACCTTCACAATCCCAATCGTCGTCGTGTTCAGAATTACGTGGACTCGAGCGACGATTGTTCCTAACTTAATCAACGCGGCAAAACTGCATTGCTACAGATTGACACCCTTTGGAACGCTCTCCGCAGCTGCTGCGATGTGCCTCCAATATTCTTAGGTCTCCTCTTCTGACTCAAACCGAGAAGCTCGTTCATCACTGTTTCCTGGTTTGCCTTCTTTTTATTCTGCTTGCTTTGATGTAAGATATCTTTCCTGCGTTTGAGAATTTATATCCCACAACCAAATGGCAATACAAAACGATTCGAGTGGATGTATTTGCTCCAACGTGCATAGAAGACTTTGTCAGAGTGACGCCACTTGGGTCTGTCGTGTTGCTAAGTTACCTCCATGGCTGAGATACATAGGGCAGTCTTCATGTGACACAACGCTTCATTCAGTATTGAAATGCGGAGCACGGCGTTCAGAACCGGTGAGATGGGCACATTTACAACAGCCTTTCACTACTGTCAGTGCGTTGCGTAAAGATGTCAAACGTACCATTCGGCCACTTCTGACTTGGAGAAAGACGACCACGTTGAGCACTCAAATCCCCGCATAATGTGATGGTGTCAGTGTTTGGTGCGCTTCAAACGTTCGGTGAGGGCATCATAAACCGCCTTCTTCGTTGTGTCCATACTGGTATCTTTTTGGGTGTATGCCGATGCAATGAAAATACGTCTTTCCGATTTTTTATTGAGGAACTTTAACCAATGGGTGTACAGCGACTGTCCACATCAAGCAAAAAGTCTGATGCTCTACCGACTGAGCTATCCGACCTATACTGCTACCTTGACGTGGTGGTCGGGCTTGTGTACTGTTTTGATCTGGCGGGCTATGCTGACTAGGACTCTGGTCCTTCCAAGTGCAACCTTGTCAGACAGACCAAAGGGGAGCAGTCAGACGAAAAGCAGTTACACTCATAGGATTGTATGTCGCACTGCTGACCGCGTAGGAGTGCTTAGGCAGTGAGGCACGATCCTATGGGCATACAGCAGAACTATT
>QNGE01003160.1:18721-56793 GCA_008508345.1 Paragonimus westermani
ACATTTTTACCTTACGACGGATCTTGGAACATCGGCATTCATATAGGCAGCCGACGGCCGTGGTCTTTTTGGACCTGAGGGCTGCATTCGATTCAGTTGCTCGTAACGTTCTCTGGAGCTGTCTCCTTGGCAAGGGAGTATCAGAGAAATGCGTGAATCTATTGAGATCGCTGTACGCTCACTCTGCAAACAGAGTGAGTGTTTATGGACAACTGTATCGGGCGTTCATTACTTCCAGTGGTGTTCGACAGGGGTGTCCGATTTCCCCCTTCCTGTTCAATTTTGTCGTGCACGAAATTCTGGAGGGGATATTTCGTGAATCCAGAGGGCTTGGTGTTGAGCTTCTTCCTGACGCTAGATTGGCCGATCTGGAGTACGCGGACGACATTGTTTTACTTAGCCCCTCTGCCGAAGACATGCAGACCATGCTGAACAAGGTGAGTGGTCGGGCTGGTTTGTATGGAATGCGCTTCGCGCCTTCAAATTGCAAAGTGCTGCTTCAAGACTGGGGCATATCCACCCGGACTTTCTTTATTGCAGGTAATCCGCTTGAGATTGTGGACAGTTTCACATACTTGGGTAGCAATATCTCGTCGGCCTGTAGTATTGCTGATGAGATATCAGCGAGGATAGCAAAGGCACGAGTTGCTTTTGCCAAGCTGCGTCATCTGTGGCGTCGCAAAGACGTTCGGTTGTCGCTGAAAGGAAGGGTATATAACGCCTGTGTGCATTCCATTTCGTTGTATGGTTCCGAGACGTTGCCTGTTCACAAGGAAGATAACAACAGGCTTGCTGTGTTTGACCATCGTTGTCTCCGCTACTTGGCCCACATTAAGTGGACTGATCGCGTGAGCAATGTGGCAGTTCACCGGCGCATATTCCGGAACGTTCGGGATGCGCGATCAATTGGTCAACTGATTACGTTGCACAGCTTGCGATGGTTGGGTCACGTGCCCCGTATGCCAGATGAGCGTTTACCGTACCGGGCATTTTATACGGAGGCCACCAACAGTTGGGTAAAACCGCATGGTGGTCAAGCAACAACGTGGTCACGAAATATGAAGACCTTGACTGCTCCATTGAGCAAAGTGGGCAGGCATCGCCTGCTTGGCTGGGGTCCTCGTGATCACTCAAACCGCTGGTAAGAGACGCTATCCGAGATGGCGATGTGTCGCAGTCAATGGCGTACCTGTATCCATACCATTTCTAGTTCTTTCGCTTAGTCTTTTTTAATATTTGTCGACCTACTCAGTAACGTTTCCTTCTAGGATATTCCACGTCACTGTTGAGGTGAGCGGCCACCCGAGCCACAGTACCTTTGGTCAGGCTCATGGCCGTTATGATGATGATGGCATCAAGCAAACATTGCTCCCCTTTAGAAATAGGTGTGATTTCCATCTTAGTTCGACCACGGTATTCATTTTCAGGGTCACCAAAGACCCAGAATTATCTACTTGTGGGCCCAAGTGAATATTGTTACTAGAATGGAATATCAAGCTACGGGCTTGAAAGAGTACTTGATAGGGCAGCCTGCTGACCAACTTTTCAGAGAGTGGGGACCTCAAAAACGGTTATGTTTACTTGTCTTGTGTCAAATGTCATCCGAGAGAAGGGCAAAAACTTGGGTTTTAAAATAGAAGAATAAGGTGGTAATAGATTAATAGTGTGTTTGTCGGGAGAACGATAATTTCTGGTATTTCCCGGTTGTATATACTCACGGAGGGGTTTGTCTTGAAGAGCCCGCCTCGAATCTCTGTCTCCAAAGTCCGACCTGCAAGACAGGTTTTTCTTAGGAGACTACACTTGGAGTCTCTGACTCAATGACGTGCAAGGCAATGGATTATGAGGCTTTCTGGAAGTATCTTACCCGAAGCCAATGACTCTAGACAGTGGGGAGTTTGGCCAGGTCCGCGAACATGTTGTCTCACTGTGATCAATGTTGCGCGCATTTGCTGCGTCTGAATCTGCACCAGGATTTTGGATAACGGGCGTTTTTCGACCGTATCAATAATGCACCGGCGGGCTTGGTCAGCCGCTAAGTGATCGGGGTGATCTTTTGTCCAAGATCACCTTTCCTAACCTCCTTCCCTATTCGTACGATGGCAGTGTGGCAACTCTTTCTCTGCTATATGCTCAGGATCGTGTCTCACTAAGTAGGCACTCCTACATGGTGATTAGTGATTGCTTTTCACTTGACTTCCCCTTGGCTTG
The DNA here is from genome assembly GCA_008508345.1 of Paragonimus westermani. Taxonomy (NCBI): domain Eukaryota; kingdom Metazoa; phylum Platyhelminthes; class Trematoda; order Plagiorchiida; family Troglotrematidae; genus Paragonimus; species Paragonimus westermani. Next base: position 20,933 of record QNGE01003160.1, read on the forward strand.
TTTGACATGGTTGTACCCGAAGGTCGCGTTTTTTCATGTCTTCCTTGTAAGAGGCCAGGTTATTGAAACGCAGGGATTTCGTCGTACGTGCCACACCAGGATCATCCAGAGAGGTGTACAGTTCTTTCAGATCGATGCAACTCGATGCAGTGTTGTGATAATTCTGGCAGGATATGTCGGCTGCTCTACTATTTCTCCCCGGACGATAAACGATGTCATATTAATAACTGCAGGATCCTATTTGTCACCCCCGCTTGTCCATTGTACCTCAAGGCAACAGGTCATTAATATGTAACGAGTTTGAAGTAATTTCCCACATAATGATGGTTTCACTTCAACTTCGTTCCGTTAATTGCATATAATCTTTTCTTCCCTGCTAAGTGATGCCGTTCAGTGAGGGGAAGACTTCCTAAAAAAGAGGCCACTGATATTTCATTTTGCCTAAGTGTAATGATAAGACCCATGTCGAGGCATCTGCGTATACAACTAAAGGGGTTCTGCGACTAACTTTTTTAATGGTGCACTCGCTAACTCATGTGGAACCCAATACAACGCGAATCCAGTGTCACTTTGGGATTACGGATGCGGCTTCTGCTGTACCGGAGCGGTCAGGGTACACTTCATCTCTAATGTGAGCACTTGTGACGCGGTAGATCGACTTAAGTGTTACATCCACATTGACTGTGGTTTGAGTGGACTAGATGGGCCACAGTCGGGCTTTCTATCTTTCGTTGTTTCCCGGTCATCAACCAAGCTGATTGTTTTTCGCTTACTGTCTCCGACAGGTGCCTTGTGCAACCGATATAGTTTTCTCCACAAGAAAAAGGAAGCTGTTTCGTTCAAAATTGCGTGACACTAGCAGACACTGCGTCTTTAAGGTGAAGGCGCGCAATTGACTTAGAGATTAATGGTAGCCCCAAGTGTGCAACGTGAAGAGTCATTAGATTGAAGGATGGCTCGATTCTTCGGGAAACTAGCATTTTTAAATCACTATATACACTTTCACAGTTTTCTCCTGTACCAGTCAAACGAGCTTGTTGAGCACCCTGTTTGCAAGGACTTCGCGGATGTGCCCCAATAGTAAGCTCCAAAAAGAAATTTTCTGTTCCATTCCAAAAGGGAACGACTGTTCATTGTCGTCTATTAAGAAACTTGATGAACGAAAGTAAAGGGTTACCCACTAACTGCCGTACTTGAGGGAAAATTTTCTTGATGATACAGTTTGTAAGTTACATTTTTGGCAAAACCTCGACGTATCTATTTCACTGACTCACTGGATTGTTCAATTCAGCTAACAATGTCATTGTTGGTGTTGTCCAATAGGACGAGTGGGCGTACCCAAGTCACATCTAATTTGTTTTTCACTCATATTTTTGCATTAGACACTGTATAAAACAGGTCCACTTCCCCATCATTCTATTGGGCGAACGCATCAAGTTGCAAGATCAAGCAGTCGTCCTGTTCACCCCGACCGCCTCATAACGTTCAAGCCTATCATCTTCAACTGCTAGTCGCATATTTGGGATAGACTGCAAAGTGGAAGTAACTACCGCATTCGGTGCCCTGTGCCATCTTAATCATCATTTTCATCTTTGAGCCGTACCCATGGGCTCTGTGGCTTGGGCTGTAGTTGGTCCTAACAGTGGTCCACAAAGTAGCAAGAAAATAAAATACAACTGCATGGGGCAGAGGAAACAAAACAATAAATCATGTTTCTTGGAAAAGTAAAGAAGCAGTAGCCGTGTGCATATGGGCTCGCTGTTAATGACGACATTACTGTCGGAAAACCCTTTCAACCAGCGATATGGACGGTCGCGAGCTCCCCCAGACGTTGCAGACGACACTTCAAACCCTGCTCAGCGAAACTGACTGGACTTTCATAGCCCTTACCTGCGTCGTCGACTGACCACCTGAGGTTCATTCAACCATCAGCAGCCACTCTGAACTGTATTTAGTGTGACGTTCCGCCAGTATATAAAGTAGGTGATCCACCCTACAGAGACTGCGTATGGTAGCTACTACTGATTAACTTTTCCTATAGTGACACTTTTGCCTACCATTTCATCTTAAAAACGGCTTTCCGAAAAATCTTTCCGAACATGAAAACAGTGTTCGTTCGATCTGCTTCATGACATCGCGGTTTGAACTTGCATCTCATTTCAAGATCTGTTGGGATTTTGCCTGATCTTCTCTTCTTAATCCATATCGTTGCTCATCTATCGTTTCTTGTACGGGTTTACGTTTAAGTTTTGCGACTCTGATGTGCGCAAGTTCGACGCCACCCACGTCTGGTGAAAGCTTTCGCATTCACACAAACATTCCAACTAGTCCATTTCGAATGGGAGTGTTGTACTCGAATTTCACTCTCATTTTGGCCTAATATTAATGTATATACGCATCCGAATCAAAGTTAATCAGTGAATTAGATGACATTATTCTAACTGATTAGTTCTGATGATGGAATTGTTGGTTGGTCCGCGCGAAGACGATGTTGTTGGCGCAACGAATGCTATCTACAGAAACCCATGAATAGCCATCTAGATACGACAGTTCGGCCGTGTCAAAAATGATGTTCCTAGTATCATGGCTGCTTCGCGATCTCATGGGTCGAAGTGCAAAATTCGGTCGGGATGGGGGTATGCACTATCGATGGGTTGGTAAATTCAAAAGTAGTTTGCTACTTCCTTTTGAACGGTATCAACCGAAAAGTTTGTAAATTAAGTAACAATCGAGTGCGTAGCGACTGTTTTTATTGTTCACACTAAATACGACGCTTTCTTAAGTTCGACCAAAGTGCTTCCCACAGACAGAGTGTTACGTTTTGTCATTGTAAAGATGTCACACACCACTGATCTAGACGAGAACAAATTTCATCAGATGGTGGATCCATATAGGCGAATTCTGTAACAGTAACGCTAATATCGTTTGAGTCAGTGTTGCATTATTCCCACTAGTCTTGGCATTATGGTTTCATTGTCTTTCCGTCTGCTGGAATTATGAATATAATTATGATAATCTTTTCTCGAATGGTGGGGAGTGCTTTCTAATCCAAAAGTTAGATGAGTTGCAAGACTAATTTATGTGAATAGCTCACGCCTACTGAAAATCTCGAGATCTACGTGCTGCAATAAAATTACATTAATATATACAAAAATGTTGCCTTGATTGCGATAGCATGATTTTTGAGGGATTGGTTTCTGTGTATGGCAAGCCCGTCGTAACTGTCACCAAATATATCTTATTTCATGCTTCACTGTCGATCCAGGCGATGGAATTTTCCAGAGAGAACAAGTTGTGAATCATCTAGGATTCAGTTGGACTCCTACCGGCCACAGGAACAACACGTTTGTGTGCTGTTAGTATTCCGCCAATTAGGCTACGAAGTCACACCGGGCTCAAAAATGTGTACCATCTTACTACTTCATGAAATCCACCAAGTGATCCACAAAATCGACTGACTCGAGGCAGTCAGAAATACGACTGACCCCTCGGCCGCGACAACTGTACTCTTTTATGTTAGGTCCAGGCTGGCTATCCAACTGCTCTCTTTTTTTTACCAAGAGTTCATCACTGAATGAGTCAAACTTGTGATACACTTCGAACTGGTTGCCTTTCCGTGACTGCGTTCTCTTCTTTGTTTCACAGCTGATAGTCATAATATGTAGGAATTCGTTGCTCATGCTATGGAGTTATCTACTAACTGATAACAAGGGCTCATCTGTCGCTGGCACTTGATAGCTCGCTTGTAACGATGCCGCCTACGCAGGTCTACCAGCCCCAATCCCGGTCATTACGGCTGTCCCTCATTCTTGCGTTGCTTGATAATATCCAGTCCCATACGAAGTTGCACACTGAGTGTTGGCGAACGACGCATGTCGTAAAAACGGCAAACTTCATTTTCCATTTGACTTGCTCTGTTTTGCTTGTCAGGCTCAATAAACTTGTGCATTTTCTGTCTCGTTCACAGGAAGATGAGCCACATGAACGGCGCCGATTGCTTTCTTCGTCATCTCATGACGCCGGTCAGGCTGTTTACGGAAGGTATGTATTGATGTTCGCAAAAACAAATGTTTTGCTTGGATTACATTAGTTACCGTCATTGTTGTTATGGGTAGTGAGATGAGTGTCGAGGGAATGTTCTTCTTCCTATCTGGCGTTTATTTGCCTACTTTGAATTCTTAACTGGTTTATTGATTCAGGTTTCCCCTTCCTGATGGAGTGCCTGCAATGTTTCCACTATGCTCTCTTTTCACCATCTTCCTGTCAAAATACACCTGAAGAAGGTTTGCCAATGCATTTCACATCGTCCAGTCAGTTCAGATGTAACTTGAAGACTGCACAACTTTTACTCCAGACAAATTGCATGTCAATTTATGTAAATCATCCCTATCCTTCTGTTGCTGAAATTACGTGTGTTGAATAGCTCGCTTCCCCAGATCCTGCATGAGGTTACACTTCCGTTACAGTTTTGCTCGGCCACACACAGCATCCTGGGCATCAGATACTGTTAAATAGAATGGTCATCGTAACCAGTGCAAATTTTGCATGGATGGGATATATTGTTCAGTTCACCTGCGCTGGAGATTATGGATCTGATTTCCTGACATACTGTTAGTAACTTCCAAGATGGATTCCTATTCACCTCTTGCAATGTCTTCAAAAGTATCGACGTCGGATATCAAACACCGGCAGCTTCATAGTTAACAGTCTTTTCAGAAAGGTGAACCTGAAAGATACCCGGAATTAAAATCAAACGAGTATTCGGGCGAAGACAAACATTGAGTTTTGTGTGAACTCGACTGGCCGTCACAAACAATGCATCGATTGGTCAGAATATTGTCACCTTAAACTATTTTTTCATTCTGGCGTGAAGATATTAGCAACAGTTGTGGTTATAGTGAGTTCTGGCAGTTGTCATTTACGGTATTGTGAAAACCCGGTTGACCAGCCGGTAGTCTATGAACAAACCGAGCGACTAATATTTCATATTGTAGACATGTTCGGGTCATCATCGAATGAATCGTTCATCAATCTGCGTGGGGTAATTCTTTCATCCGATTTCCTGAGGCCAAATGATAACTCATCATTCCGGTCCTTGCCGGCCAACTCCTGTAGTATCGAGCAGATAAATGAGCGGTTGTCATATATTGGGTCGGACTGAGAATGGAGACCGTTTGAATTCAGCAAAGGTCGTGCTAGCGGTCGGTACCAATAAATGAAACAGTAATCAGAGCAAGGACAGGTTGCTTTGTTTGCCTACGTCGAACTGATATGTGGCGTGCAAATATAGTGCGGTGAATTGAGAACGAGGACGGTGTAATCTGCATAGCTGTCTGATCTGCGCCGACTGAGCATTACGAATCGTTCCTCTGTTTCTTTGCTCAGTCTTATGTACAGCACCAGTTGCCTTAGTGTTGTGTCGAACATTGTCAAGCTTTGTAACTTTCTGCAGCGACTTGTTCGTGTGGCTTTGTTATTGTTTCCCGTATTATACACTGGATGATAGAGAGAGCTACATGCAAATGTTTCTCATTGCATCTTCTTATATGCGTTTGTTCGACAACTGTAATGGCTTTCAGAAGACAACTTGCAGGTTAACTGTGTTTTTCACTTGCCTTTTGCGACGGTATTGTTTTTCGGCTATCTTTTGCTCGTGGTCAGTTGTGCTTTACATTCACTCTCATAGTTGATATCTGAATCCCATCAAGTACAAGAATGTTAAACAAGCTAATCTAGGACACTAAGATTGAGGAAAGTAAAGCTTATGGAATTATTTTTCACATACAAGACCGTACAGTAGCTCTGAACTCTTGGGACACTGTTTCAGATATGTCGTACTACATGTTACCCTTACTCACTAAGGCGCAGTTTTTTCGATGAAACAGTCCTACTATAGTTCTATGAATCGTGGAGCTGAAAGAACGTCACAAGTGATTGCTACTGCTCGTACATTTTATCGATTCCAAGAAAGTATACCTTGAACGTAATCTATTCCAGGACCAACTGTATCAACCGTGAAGAGAACACGAAAATATAACCGGTCGCCACCCGCTTAGTGCCAATTTGAAAATCTGTATACCACCATGTATAGTAAATCAGGGGCAGGACAGTTCAAGGGACATTTTAGTTAGCCTGTCGCTTCTACTGTGCCACCGTCACATTTCGGTAATGTCGCACTATGGTTTGTTAACTTAGAACGGTCTACGCGAAGTGATGTGTTGGAACACCTCATACTCTTGAATGATTTATGATCGCTGACCCTGAGGGCTTGTTGACAAAGAGGATGATGCGGTACTCGTTGAAACCTTCACTTATTCTGTTCCAACTAATAAGGACAACCTCGTTTGTTCATTTGAATTGGGGCCACTCATTACCACTTCTCAGAGTCAGGAGTCTGAGTCATCTCTGGCGAGAGAGGTGCATCTCTTCGAAGTCCAAGGAGCGTGTTACTCCATGGCTCAGAAACTTGGCCGCTCAGAGCGAAGAACGCAAACCATTTTCTGGACCGCTGACGCATTTGTTTAGTCGTACGCATTGTGTCATCAACAATTGAGCAATGATGGGGTTAGGGGACAGATAATTGATAGTGGGTGTCAAACTAGTTCATTCGCGTAGTCTTTTAGAGTGTGTAGGTAGCGGCGATTTGGTAATGTACTGGAATTGTCAGCTCGTATTTTCCACATTATTTGCTGATGCCAAAGCCTGTTAATGTGATACCCTAGGTGGACAACAATTTCATTGGTATGGTAAAATGCAAACCGTTAGTTGTGTTAGGTCGATTGTGCCCATGGTGTCGACCCATCGTGGCTCGTAGAGTCAGTGACTGGTTGCGTTTGGAAGGATGGTGACTAACGCAGTTTATTAAGGCAAATGTTGCTATCCTTTAACTGAGTTGCCTCTGCAAGGAAGTTGTCTCATAGATGTTCGACTTACTCTGCTACCTCGATGTGGTTTTCGGGCTTTTACATTGCATCGATTCGGAGCGCTATGTTGACTAGGACTTCGGTCCTATTAGGAACAACCATATACGACAGGCCGAAGGGGAACAGTCAGAACCAATGCGACTACACTCATTAGGCTGTGTCGCACTACCGGTCTATTACGAGTACTCCAGTAGAAGCACGATCTCATGAGCGTACAACAGATCTACTTATATAGCTGCGGCAGTATTATGTTGCGAACAAGAAAGAAGGGAATTAAATAGCTAGTCTCGGACAAAGGAGCATTATGATCACCAAACTTTTAACCGTGACAGCCGGCCTATTATCCGGAACGGTTGAAATAAAATCGATTTCGTTCAAAAGCCTGATGTAACTTCGACTCTATCCACTATGCACAGCTGTTACCAGAATCAGGCATCAGTATCTCAAACTAATCGACCCCCACTGCGGAGTGAGTCAGATTTCTGAGTCATTAACTCCAGGTATGGCTCCCCAAGGAAACCCTATCTTCTGTTACTTCTCAGGTTTGACGTAGGAGCAACAGACTCTGTGGGGTCCCTCAAGTTGTCTGGACATGAACGATCTGGAACCGTCTGATATTTAACTCTTTCTCACTTTTGTCCTTCTCTGCTTCTAGTTCTCATCCCTTCAAGCCAGGACGACTGGTAAACATGAGTATTTTCAATGTCCGCCCTCTCCGACAAACAGTTAGCAAACTGGTCTGGTTGGCATTCTGTCGAGTCTGGAACTGGGTGTGTTGTGTCTTCGAAACGTGCCCTCACGATCGCAGCATTGTCGTTCACTCCAATTCACCTTTGAAAACTGCTATGATTCAGCGGTTCTCTCGTAAGATCTGTGGTAACAATGAAAATGAATTTCGTAGTCCAGAGCAGAGCATTCTGGGTATGATTGTGCACGAATTTAGGGTGATCAATGTCCACATTACGGAACCATCGCGAATTTCCATAATTTCTGACTATCAAGAACATATACTTTCCTCCAATACTAATGTCAGACTGATCGAAAACCCTTGATCCTGATGTATGCGTGTGGTGCCTTATCAATCGTTTTTCCGCCAAACTACCTTGGTGTGATTTGACTCACCGTCATTCGTTATAATCTGTTAGGAGGTTAAGCAAATTAAACATAAAGCTTCCAGCACCCCCATCCTACAAGACATCTCCTGCTTTGTCACAAATCTAAAGAAAGTGAGTATAAACGACCAAGTTTTTCATAATTTCAACCCGCAGCGGGCCATCCAACAACGAAGCCATCCCTTTTGCGTTAAACCTGATGTGGATGTTCAGTGCTTTTTCACAAGTAACACTCAACGTCAACTATTTCTCGTCCGCGCAACTCACTGAGACGCGGCTTCGTTGAATTCATTGATAGTTTTTCCACCTGTAAGTGACATCTACTTCGAGATGACCCATTTCCAACGTACTCCCAGACAGTCACACCGTTCAATAAATTTTGGACTGTTTTTCCAGAGTGCACTTGTTGAGTTGGTTACCGAGGTTTGTAGAGCGTGTGGCTGTGATGTTTGTTTAAACCCTGTAACTTTTCTGTTCAAGAATTGTTTGCTCATTGTTCACAGAGTTGATGCTCGAGTTAGCATGGATAGATCACGCATAACTCCGACGCTCAGAGCTTCCAGACTGCCTAATTGTGATTGACCAGCGTTTAAGCTGTATCTATCCAGTAAACATCGAATAGGTCTGAGCGTTGTATACTCAGGTAACCCTCGAAACAAGACAACAGCAAAAATCAACCAGTGAGTGAGTGCTTACGAATTTGGGTGATCACTCCAAACCGATGCAGTTTCTGAGCAACATATCCATAAACTGAATTCTACATTGAAGTCATTCGCACACGGAAAATATGACAGCCGTCACCAATGAGCTTAGGAGCGTTTTGAGATTCGCTACTTTTCCAGTTGCCACATTTTAGGACCAGAAACTATAGGAAGTGTGTAAACCTACATCAGAAAATGGCAAAAGTGGATATTTTTCTAAACATATTGCACTAGCTACTAATCATACCTCAATGTACTTCGAAGCAGCTTAATTTTTCAGAACCACCTAAACTCATGTTCGTTCAGCTTCGTCGATACCCGACTTCCACTCATACGATCACCAGTTCGAGGCCGGTTGCTGCGACTGCTCGTGGCCAGGTTTGGTCGGCCCCACAGTATCCATACTACGTTTGTTACTTGTCGGCACACGGTGTAGGGTGTACAAATTGAAGACAGTTTTGAGGCGAAAGTGCAAAATCTTGTTATCCGTTGTCACCAACTTGAAACAAGACTCATCCGGTCGCGCACGTTGTTCTTGATCCGATCGCAGCAGGCTTTTGAACGTACCTCCTCCGCGTTGAGGTATTCGGCCGAGCGTTCGAAAACTCGCACCTCCGACCTGACAGTCCACCACAATAACACCAGCGTGCTTTATCTTAAAACCGTAGTGAACAGTAGCAAACCATGCCAGATCTTTTTGGTGTTTCTGTTTCGTACGATTACCCGATAAACGGCCCATCGTCTTAAGCTAGCATCTTAAACTGTTTGCGATTATGTAAGCTCAACAGTTTTCTTGATCCATCCTCAGACTGAGTCCCGCAAACGGCGTCGTTTTTTTTCACACGTAATATGAAGGGTCAAATTTCCGTTTTTCGTGTCAGAGATTTCTGTATAAGCACATGCTCAACTAACATCTAAAAACTGCAGGTGAGAAAGTGAGTTCACGTGCCGAAGTCGAAGTGTTCAAAAACGTATCGTTAACTAAATTAACCGGTCGTGGCGCACGCAGGCGTCGGAATCCATGGTTGTTCGTGCTCGTCAATCACGCGGTTCATTCGATCGATTGTGTGGCTGAGATCCAAGCGCGACGAGCTGCACATGTATTCATATCCCGCACATGATTCTTGGACTTGGGTTAGCATACTTAAAATTGTAATGGCTTGTAATCCACAACGATGTCAGTGCAGATGACATTCATGACCAATTTCGTTGGAAAGATCGTAAATGTGTTTATTCATCACAAGGTCATCACGCTTTTCTTGTAATCGATAAGTGTCTAACTTGTCCGACCCGGTTGCACCAGAATTACTTAGAAACGTAACCCGATGGCGTATGTGAATTCACGAACAATACTACATGTGCCCACAAAGCGACCGTTTTAAATCTTCCGCTGTATTTTGGTAGCTCGCAGTGATTCGTGGTAAAAAAAAGACCTTAGGTTATGGTTTGATTTCTCCGATGGCACTAAAGAAGTATGCAAAGGAGCTACCGTGAATTGTTCAACCGGTCTGTGTGATCGTACATTCATCAAGGCTTGGAAGGTTTATACGGTCTCATATATCTTTAAAGGTCGTAAGCGCAACCAGCTTATTCATTGGGGATCGGTTTTGCATTACAGTCGTCCAGATCATCGGAAGTCGCCGTCGGTACTTAATGGCGTAATCATGTGGTTCGGTTTAAACTGGTACTCACCAGTTGACGTCGATTGCGAAGAGGCTTTTATGAATTGCTAGCCTGATCACCACCTCGGAGCAGTAGAAGGAGACCTAGTTAATGCCGTCTTTTCAGTCAAATACGGTCTGTCTAGCTTCTGATGGGTATTGCACGAATAGCAATGTGCTCCCTCGTTCCATAGTAAGACCGATGTCGTTCATTTTATTTATGCTATATTTTTCACACTTCACTTCCCCACCGTTGGTGTGTGTTGATAACAAGATAGTTATGAGTGAAACAAGGAATATTTAGCTCCGGAGCGATTTAATCCTCTCCACCGCTGGACAACTTGATACTGTTCAATACGACTAAATGCAGGGTAAAACAGCTCTTTTTGTGTTACTAGTGAGCGGCTGTGACAAGTTTGTCAACTATGGAGTGATCCACTTGTTAAAAATCCAAACTTTGAACGGATTCGGACCAGCGATGAAAACTGCTTGCCGCATGTGTGGAATGTGTTCTTGAAGACAAAAGTTGACTATCACTGTGTGATCAGGGCCTGAGCACTCAATTTTTTGTTCAGGTCTTTGTGGTCTGATGCTTCTTTGAAGATCCCAGATTCCCACACTCTCGCACTGCCTTCAAACTCGCCGTTTTATCTCATGGTACAGTTACAGGTTATGAGCAAATTTCTTAGGCCCCAAAATCGCGCACTTTCCAAAAAGTTATCGAATCGTGCAGATCTGCCTGCTGGCTCGAATTCTTCGCATCGGATCATTTCCAACCTAGCATGCCCTATCGTGTCAGGCTATCCTAGGCTTCCTTCGAATTGCACACGGTTGTTAAGGGAGTTGATTTGTTGTTTTGGTAGCTCGCCACATTCTTTTCAACGCTCCGTTCGGAAAGCTTTTCAATAAGGCTCGCTTCGTCCTATTCTGATTTGATGGTCTGGCACATACACCTTATGGATCTGGGGGGCAATGCTAATTTGAACTTCGATCCTGTTAGAAACAAGCATAGTGGACAAGCCAGAGGGGAACAGTCCGACGAAAAGTACTTATTGAGTTGCATGTTGCACTAACGATTGCGTATGAATACTTACGTAGAGGCGCGATATTATGGGCATACAGCAGGACTATCTTCAAATTTGTGGTAGTACTGTCTTTCAAACAAAGAATGAGTTAGGAAAGTAACCCTCATGCGAAAGGGCACTCCAAGCACTTAACGGTTTATCGTGATCACGGGTCTAGCATCAGAAATGACGGAGCAGTGTCCGCTATCTTCCGATAACTCGATGTAACTTCGACTCCATCCAATGTACAGCAGTAATCAGCATCAGACAGTGTCTGGGACTGGGCAACCCCTCACTAAGAAGTGAATCACATTCTAGAGTCTTTGACCCGGTAAGGTCCCTCAAGGAAACTCCATATCCTGTTGCCTCATAGGCCAGAAATCTGCATAAGAGAATTCAGGTGGGGTACCTCACGTTAACACTCTTCCGCATCACACACTACCGGAGAGTATCAGAAGTTATTTTCATTCTCTTATGCCCCTAATTTCCGCACTTTCCAAACAGACAACTCACAGCCACTGACGGTTCTAGTATCTGCACTCTCCGTCAAACCGGACACTCGGATCTCCATGTCCTTCCTCGTTATATGGTTCCCAATTTGGTCGTCTCAATTCGGAGTAAAAATGATTTGGCGATATGCTTGCGACCTATGCCTGAGGATTGGCTGTTACAACTGTGCAATTCCCGCAAACTCTGAATGTCGAGTTATTCATTTCAGCACAAACAATGGCAATGATGTAACAAGACGATCATATCGCTGTCAACTACCGGTGGCGCCATTTCATCCAAGGTTGCCACTCATTTTGAAGCAACCACCTGGACACAAACCAGGCCGTTGTTCCCGCTCACTTTGTTCCGCTGTTTACTCAGTGACCACAGTTCTGCAAACATAGAGTATGCAATTGTAAGTAGACTGAAGAATGTATACGAAATGCCTATCAAACAGCACACACATTTGCCTCGCCCAGATCACAAGCACTGAGCAGAAATCTCAACAGCCATATGAACCTCTCACACAGAGATGTGCTCCAAATGGGTAACGTAGATATGGCATGGTGGATTTCTGCCCACTCAGGGGAGTAAACGAACAAACATCGTTTGATTCCTCTTGAGTCTGAAAACCAAATAAGTCCGCCGTAAACTGAGAGGCAAGGTTGCAATGAATTTGCATATGGACCGTGAAGCCTAATTCTTTGAGCGGTCTTAAGAGACGGGAACGTTTATATCAGATAATAGGTGCCTTGTGACACAGGCTTTCTACCCAAGGGCTCTGGTTGAGAACCTTAACCCTTCTCTTGTATGGGTCTGGGCATCCTGGCAGTATCTCAGTCCACATACATCCATGAATACCCACAACACTAGCAATCCCATACTGCATCAGCCAACTCGCAGAGTAAACCGGGTCGCCCTATCGCATGTATACAGCAGAGTGGATGGATGAAAACATGCCACTGTTGACCCCTCCCCCATTGTCCTATCAAATTTAGCTGTCAGGCCCCTCCCGACCCCCCACTTCTGATAGTTGCTATCCTGGTCGTACAACTGATATAGCCAATTACAGTAACATTGTATCGGTAGGTCTCATCTCGTACAATTAAGCATCAGACCTCCCTCTTCTCTTGATTAGACCTAGAATGTGAATTAATCTAGGTGTTTTTAACGTTCGCAATCTAAAACACATAGGTCAGCAGGCCGACCTTTCACGAACGTTATGCTCTTTAAATGTCGATGTTTGTGGTGTTGCGGAAACTGGAATCCAGAACAGTAGTCGACTTATAAAATTGAAAGCACCCGCATTGTCTACTCGACACTACTTATACACTTCGGATGATTCCACGATCGCCAATGCCGGTCATATTAGAGTAGGTATAGACCTCAGCACGACGGTCGTACCCGCATTATTAGAGTGGATTCCTGTTGACAGTAGACTTTGTGCCGTCCGCTTGGCAGGTTCTGTTAAGGTCAGCTGTAGAGGTAAAACTTTCAGAAATCTCTTCATTGTGTCTGCTTACCTTCCTGTTGACTGTAGTGACATCGGCATCAAAGGCGCCTTTGGGTCGGATCTGGCCGCTCTCCTCAGGTTGGCACGCAGACCTGACATAACCATTCTGGCCGGAGATGTGAACACCCATGTCGGCCACCTTGGTGAGGCCGAGCCTCGTTTGGGTGGCAGGTTTGGGATAGCACCACATCGCTCGGATAATGACGGGCGACTGTTACAACTGTGCGCTAAGCACAAGCTGTTATTAGCCAGCGCTAGTTTTAGGCATCGTGAGCTCTTTTGCTTCACTTCGCGCCCACCTTCTCTGAATCAGGCCTGTTCTCAGATAGACCACATAGTTGTTGGTTATAGATGGCGGGGTTCAATTCTGGATTGTCATTCTTATTGGAGCACGTACTTGGATTCAGATCATGTGTTGATACATGGTCGTTTCGTTCTTACTTCTGTTGGGCAACGACCCCACCGACAGCAACGAATGGCCGTTGAGACACTGGCTATACCGTCGGTAAAGCATAAGTAGCAAACCACGTTCGAAAGCTGCCTTGGTAGTTTTCACTCCGAAGGCCATAATAGCTGCTTGACTCAGATCTTACATGCCGTTCACGAGGCAGGTACTGTAGCACGAGGCACGGGGGTGCATGAGTTGAACAGAAATTGGACCTCGGAGAAACCCCTAGAGTTTTTAGAGGCCAAACGGGACATCCCTGCTGGTAGTTCATGTACCACGTTTAGGAGGGATATCCGTAAGAAACTGAAACGTAGCCTAAAGGCTGATCATGAAGATTGGTTAATAGGGAATGCCAACCAAATGGATACCGGTTTTGCTTCAGGGAAAACTGGCAGACTGTTCAAGCCTATCTTTGTTACCGGTTCATGACGACTGTCTGTCAGTGAAGCTAGCAGTGAGTCAGACGGCACACTCATCTGCAATAAGTCCAGAAGGTTAGAGCGGTGGGCGGAACGCTGGCAGTCAATTTAGCTGGCCTCCCGCTTCTACCGTGTTGCCGCCACAGACCTCTAATGTAGCACCCGGGTTAGTAGATTTCGAACCAACCACTGAGACTGACGTTCGCGGTTGCACTTCGGCTCTCAAGCATAAAGAGTCTTCTGGCCTAGATGACCTGGTGTCTGCACTTTTCAAAGAAGCTGGGGAGGCGTTAGTAGAGGCCTTGACGCAGTTGTTTTTGAACTTGTGTGGCCGACGGAGACCATTCCTCCGTGTTGGTGTCACGCGGTAATAGTTCCTATATTCAATAAAGGTATCAGACTCTTGCGAAAACCATCAAGAATTATTCTGACCCCAGTCATTACAAGGGTTCTGGCACCCACTGTACCTCGTCGACTCACTGCAACCCGGGAGACAAACATTGAAGAACAAGCAGGGTTTCTCCCCGAGCTGGGATGTATAGATCACCCTTACTTTCCGTCAGATTCTGGAGCAGTGTCATGTGTAGCGCCGGCCAACTACTGCTATATTTCTCGACCATAAAGATGTGATCGATTCAGTGAAGCGATTCACACTTTTGGAGTCGCTTAAACGCAGGGGTGTACCAACCAGGTATGTGTCGGCGCTCCAGTCCCATACTTAACTCAGGTCAAGGTTTGTGGGGAATTGTCCAGCAGTTTTAGTATCAGGAGCGGCATACGTCAATGCTGTCCGCTTTCACCATTTTTGTTTAATTCTGCCGTAGACACCCAAGATTGCGTTTACGGCCGGCCAACAATCGCCGTATTTCTCGACCGTTAATGGTACGTTCGAGTCGGTGGATCGGTTCATATTTTTAGAGTCATTTACACACAGAGACCAAATATGTGAGCATACTGTCGGCTTTCTATTAGCGTAATTCGGCCCAGGTTACGGTTTACGGTGAATTGTCTGATAGTTTCAGCACCTGCAGTGGCGTACGTCAATGCTGTCCGCTTTCACCGTTTTTCGTTCAATTTCGTCATAGACGAAATAATGTAGGATTGTCTGCGGTACTCACAAAATGCCAGCGTGGACTGCCTACCTGATGAAAGACCGAGTGGTCTTGATTATGCTGAAGACAAGGTGTTGCTGTTTAACAAGTTTCAAGCAACACAGACGATGTTAGACGCTATTGCGTGTTCTGCTTTGCAGCTTCAAAATGCAAGGTGTTTCTACAACATTGCTGTAAATACGCAGTTCTCATGTTAGATAATGAAGTCATGGATGTTGTTGACCGGTTTGTGTACCTGAGTAGCTGCATCAGTGACGGTGGAGGTGTAGGGAGTGAAGCAGAAGCGCGTTCCTCTAATATTAGGGTGGCTTTCACTAATCTGGCGACAGAGGAGCATCTCCTAAGGGTTTAGCTGTCGCGTATGTAAGGCATCTGTGATCACTGTATTACTTCACGATAGAGAAATTTGGCAGTTCGGTATAGGACATGAACCTTCGGGAAATGAAGTCGTTCACCAAGAGGGTAACCCCTGTAGGTCGGGTTCGTCACCCGGGCTGGGGCCCTCGCGACTAACAGATTCGGTAGCTTGGGACGTCAGGTGAGTTGGCGGCCCATCGGACTGACATATATGTTGTCTTCGTTTGGTCGAATTTTCTGTGGAGTGTGCATTTGATGGCGCGAATCTGTGAAAGCCGTAAGGCTGTTGTTTTGCTGATGACGGCTTGCTTCCACCCACAGTTCGGTTGTTTGCAAGGTTTAGGTACCTTGATGTTGAATGTTTGGATGTAGACTTAGCTGCCTTTGGCAGTTAGGTCTCTTTCTGTTCCCCTTCTTTTCACTTCTCTCTTTCTGTAGAAGGTTTGCTTCTTTCTTGTTCGTGGTTGTATAGCAGTTTAGCGTCAGTGTAAGCCACATTAGTTTCTGTGATTGTAATGATGGTGACTTGCTGTGATTCATCTGGAGCTCGAAAACAAAACTCACTAAATGGTACATACAGCATGAGAACAATTAGTTTTCTTGTGGTTCGTGAAAAGTGCTATAAATCAACAAAAACAAACGAACAGATGGAATGTTGGCGAAAAAACCTATCAGGCTATACTCATATCGTACACAACACTGTTTGAGTAATAACTCATCATCGACATTTGGGGCTTACTCGGATTGACGTTATTGCGTCTTGTACTCGATTACCCCGAGTAGTTGAACATTTCTTCAGCTGGGTGATACAGTCAATGACACGAATGAGCAGCCAAGCCGTTAGTAGAACGAGAAACCCTACGATCCCCATCACGAAACACATCTGGCAACGGGCTGTAACGATGCGTCTGTGTTGTGTAACATCCAAATTTCCCAGCGCTCAGTAAAATTCTATCAGAAGGCAGGTGATTCTGTGGTATTGAACCTTAGTGTATCCGATGTAACTATGTTTAGCGCCGAAAATTTGTGGAAAGTCGTGTTCCGCTCGAACTCAACAAATAATTAGTGAAATTGATTGCGGCATTCTTATGAGACAGACGACCCATTAGACCGCATCTCGTTAGCCTCTGAACACGACGTACTTTAATTTGAGTGATATAAGGGTAAGAGGAAGGAACCACATGCTATAAACGGATGTCATCCGAGAAATTTCGTGCGACGACATGTTGGGTCTGCTTCAGTAGGCGGATAATTTGAGGCATGTCAACAGTCACCGTGGCTTCAGATAACTACAGCCAATTAAACAAGATCAGCCCTTCTTCCGTTGTTCCAAAAGGTGCAGCGTTTTTAGTTTTTAAAGGCATCAGTTTTGGCTTTCGAATAAGCTTACAGAAGACTGTCAGACGGACTCACATGTCAAACTGTGTTGTTCGTGGTTCTCTGCGCTGATAGGCGCAACAGTAGCAAGGGAAGTTCATTCACTTCGTTTGCACAGGATAGGCAGAGTCTGGCGACTGGCATTGAACACAACAATGACAATAAAAATGTCCCCATCAGGTGTTGCGATGATTACCATTTAAATAACGTTGAAGTAGTGTTCCTCGTTAGTATTCTGAGAGTCGGGAAAGTTGCCATTCTTCAATCACTACGAAACTCAGCCTGGCCTCTCGCGGGTAGTGTAAGTTTGTCACATAGTGATGAGAAGGAACCGTTTCGAATGACCCACTACACGAAAGTGGTATTGGAAGGATCCTTGGAAGGAAGAATGCGATCAGTATTGGCTTTGGGAAAATTCACAGTCACAACTTTGAGTAAACCGGCAAAACTAGGTGATGAACGTAATTCGAACTACCATATCAACACGTTGGAAAGATTTTCATTATCGTCCAATATGCTGCGTATCAGCTGGACTAATTTCTCAGCACCTTGAATGTTTCCTCGTTACATTTATGGCCTCTGTTTTGCGGGTTACGTGTTGGACTGACCATATTGTACTCCCAGTTGAAAACCCATGAGGTTTACGTGTCTAGTGTGCATGCATAGACGCTGTTTTTCGATTCTACCCAACCTCAAAAATGTTGTTCCTGTCGTATTTATGGAAATGTGGTGTATGTTGGGTTTGACTCTGAAAGTGGAATTACGTCGAACTTGTAAGGACCGAAGATTTCTGTGAGGAAACGGGCTGGCTTTGTAATTTTACTGCCGGGTATATATTGACAATACAGGTGGTTTTTATGTGCACTTGAGACAGTACACTGCAATGTTAGTTTATCCCATCCTCGTTCCAATCTCCCTGTCTGCTTCTTTCGACAGTTGTGTTTTCATGTATATACTTGGGAGCAAAAGCGAATCACTGAACCCAACAGCGTCTGTCTTTTTGCTGCCCTGACGGATAAGATAATTGGAACCTGGTAATTTACTTTGGTTCGTTGGATGAGCATACGTTGTTAATCTTATAGTGTGAGTTAGCAACCTGTAATATGTATGTGTACACTCGATACAGTCCACTGTTTCAGTTTGGCTGTTGTTTGGTCTCAAATCGCCCGTTAGTCGGGCACGGATGTAGGCGCGTTGGAGAATCGTTGTTTTGTAGCACTTTGAATATGATATATTTGATCATTTACGACTCTCCCTTCTCAACTTCTACTGTGGATCCGTTCCAGTTGCACTCCGCCAATCACCACTGTGACTGAACAACCTTGTGATCGAGATGCAATGGTGCGCGATATCATTAAAATCGTGGAAAAGTAAGTGGTCAACTATCTCGAAAGTGCTTCAGTCGTTTGGCTATATTTCCTCTGAATTATAAACAATTTCGTAAATATTGTTACTCCCGTTTGTAACTCCACTAGTTGTTTCGCGCCAAGTGTTTCAGTTGATAATTGTGCCATTGTGGTTAACATTACGCACCGTAGGCAAACAGACTGACACTTTTGTATAACTTTGTCGATGTGATACGATTTAGGTTGCTTAACACATCTCGAAATCTCAGTTGACATTCCATCCTACTTGAGACGACGTATAACGGAACGATAGTCAACGGTAACGAACAACGGACTATGCACGACTAGGTCGAGACTTCCCGGCCAACCCAACCACCTGAGGCTAACGCATGAACACAGATAGAAGACTGGCCTCCGGATAGAGTTCCTTTATGTCACTCAATTCGAAGACAACACGGTCACAAACCAGATCATATTTAAAGGGTTTGTGACCAATCAAAAAGTTTAATCAAAGATGGACCGATGATGAGCCGAACAGTACAGTGATGCGCGTAGGCGGGATGCAGGCATGTGAGCGTTAGGGCGCCAGAGATTTGGCACAAGGATTGAAGGACGAAGTGGCGCATGACCGTGCCAACTGTGAAGGTCACTCGCCAGTGTACTTTGTTAGCCTTTGTTGCACAATATTTTCGGGGAACTGGCGGCTTCCCCAACATCTATATTCGAACGTGACTGATTGTGAACAGTAAAGACAATGTTTGAGTAGATGACGTCGATCGTGGAAACGATGTGGTATATCTTAGAATAACTGTACAATCCTCACTGTTGCCGCCTTTTCTTTCATGGTTTCTTTGGGTTCCTCACAACTGTAAATCACTCTGAAATCACCCACTATTCCGTAAAAGGTATCGTTGCGAGTACTAACTACGGCCTTAGTTTAGCTGCTGTAAGGATTGCTAGCGTATCAGAGTACCGGGATAGTTACATCCTTCCGGTTCGCTCTATTTGTCAGTGGCCTGGCGACTAATCCCATGTTTGACAAACGACGACCAGCTGGCAGACAACGTACATGACCCAATCATTGTTCACAGTTTTTTAGCTGATATTATTCGCAAAATCTGCTGTTCATTCCGTGTCTGACCTCTCGACTTTCAATTCTATTTTGTTATTACTCACTGAAGTCGAGTAGTTGATGCTGGAGCATCAGAAGTCAACCTTGTGGACAACCAGCAATATACGGAACGATCACGGTATTACGCGTAAGTATAACATTGTTTATTATGTCAATGTAAGGCTTTTCTTTTCCGGTTATAAGTTCGAGAACATTTAGGAACGCCATGTTGCAATTTTCACACCACAGGGTACTTCACTGCATCTTTACAACCACTTACTGTAAGCTGTATCGTTTGTGAAATAAAGTCTAGATGACGATGATATCGTAAATTTCACCCACAGCATCAAAGGACATCGTAATCATATTAACCGGTTCGTAAAGCATATACAACAATTTGGTTTTTATGTTCATATCGAAAATACCCCTTTTCCAAGTTCGTTACCCGGGTTCCATTTTCGGCCTGAGCGAACAACATCCAGATCCAGAAAAAGTTGGTCATGTAGTAAATGCCACCGTCCCTGACGTCAATACTCTCCACTCACAGCTAAGTACGATTACTTGTCACAATAACTCTGTACCTAACATGCATAGATATCGTATTCCATTGAATAATCTGCTTTCGTACAAGTTCAAGTGAAACTGGACAAATGGATGTCAAACAGCTGTTGAGTCCCTAGTCACTTTTTATCATCGTCATAACTGTCAACACAGTGACCGACCCCTTGATATCACCATGGTAGCAGGTGTGTCCGAGTATGGGATAAGAGCTGTGATCTTATGAAGATTCCAGGATGGATGAAAGAAAGCTCTCTCTTATGCCACCAGGTCCCTGGTCTCCGCAGAACGGAATTCTAGCCAAATTGGGGTTAAAGTATTGGCCTTAGATTTCGCTGTATGCAGATTTCACAAAGTGATTCGTGGCAGAAAATGTCTACTTCAGACCGTTCACAAACCATTTGGTATCAAGAAAGTCATTCCAGTGCACATTACCACCCGCCTTCAAAGTGGATCTACCCTTAGCTGACTTCAATCTTGAGTACAAGCATTGATCAGAATTTGGACACGCAGGCGTATTGTCTCTCGTTTGGTTGCCGCGTAGAATGAAACAGACCATAAATCGGTTATTACAACCCTGAAAAGAAGTTTAGTGCGTGTTCACAAATGTTGCGGCATGTCTAGCAATCATTGCAGACACGATCAAAGGCTTCTAGTGTTAAGGAATTTATCATCTAAGTCAGATACTTTCTAAAACACGGATGGCTGAAGAACATCCTTGAACCGCGATCGCCAGAATTCTTCATGCGACGAGACTCATTGCCAATGCTAGATGTGTCTTCTGTACAGCGAAAGAATATTAATCGCGGGCTCACAAATCGGGATTTCTAAGACAGTTTCCTCAGGTCAATCCACAGTTGACTGAGATGAAGTAGTTGATGCGCAGTTACACTTATCAGCCCATTATCGATCGAGAGGATGTAGTCAGTTTGCAGCGGTTTCAAAGTCACTTTAACAGGTCGGGCCACAACCTCGGCTACTTGAGAAAAAACCACTTAGCCGAGTCCATGTTGATTTCGCTGGGCCAGTCAATAATGTTCGCCTTTTGATGACTACATCTAAGTGGCCAGAAGTTGGCATCATATAGGGACTGACCAGCCAGTCTACTGCTTACTGTTTGAGAAGCCTATTCTGCGGATTGGTTTTCCAAGGATTATTTCAGATAGTGGTGCTCAGTTTACATCTATCAAGTTTTTGATAATTTTGTTCAATAAATGGTATTGTGCACTCAAGGACTCCACCGTATCACCTCCCAGTCAAATGGTCAGGACGAGAGGTCTATGGATACTGTGAAACAATGCATCTTCATATAACCTGAGAGCGATGTGTGGTTAATGCTGTGGACGCGTTTTTACCTAACCACAGAATAACCCCAAAGTCAAATGTTCTGTGCAATATTGTATCTAACGAATGTTTGCGCAGAAAGAAAATGAGGATAGAATATAAGACAATGCCGCCTAGGCTTCAGCTCTGACAACCAGGCAAACTGGAGACAGTGTATACAATGAACTTCGGCAGCCGACGTCCAACATGGACTGCGGGAACCGTTATATGTAGACGAAAGCAAGGTGTTTGTGAACCAAGAGTAGGAATAAGACAATCGAACAGACATACCGACCAGCTTCGCAGAAAGTGGGAACAATATGAACGCGAGGAAGTCAACTCAAATTGTCTCATCTTGGCTGTTAGACATCTTCCGGAGAGCGAAGCTCAAGCACAACCCATACTACCGCAGACAATAGGCACGCTTGCGCCACACTGCAGTCGATCCGTAGATGTCGGTGTTTCTCGCAACCACTCCAGATGGATCCTCGGAAGAAATCATGACGCTCAAAACATCAGGGGGAAGGAAGATTTCGGAGGCCATGGTACCCATCACAGACAACGTTACCCATCATACATGCACTGACCTTGATTGTGGTTAGCTTAGAGTGATACGTAGTGTTCTCACTCGAACTTGCCGCATGGTCGATTGCGTCACTCGGACAGGTACTGATCTGAAATCCTGACTGTTTTTTTTTGTTTATGTGGGTGAATTGAGAGTACATCGGTCTTATTGGAAACTTGTATTTATGCCCGTTTCTGTCGACGTGGTCAACTGAAGTTCTTAATGAACCGTGGAGGATAGCCGTTGTTCAATATGATTTCCATTGTCTGCAAAACAAGCGCGCCCAGTCTGCTCGAATATTGTTAAGACCAAGTCACGCTTATAACAGATAGGTACGAAGATGTTGGAATGTAAGTGCTGTTTTTTCTACAAAACGTTTGGTTTATTCAATCACGTCTTCACACGGTGTCGATATCAAGAAACCATGGTGGATTACTGTGTTGTTGTTGGAGAGTTACGCTGACTTTTCTGTACGTGATGTTCACCATACCTAGTGTTCTCAATCATCATTCCGAGCCCTACTCGTGACATCATGTTTCGGACTGTCGTTGATGTTGATAGTAGTTTACAGGGTAGCAGAGTAAGAAACAAGCATGAGGAAGAAAACCAAACAAAAAAGATGGACGTTCAGAAAAGAAAAAAGATTGCTGATGAGTAGTATTAATGCTCTGCTTGAGAAACAGAAGAGATAACAACCATGTTGGTACATGCACGCGATCGACCGAGACAAGTTGCCATGCCAGATATCCAGCTAGCAGTTTTGATGGTCGCGATCTCCTCAACCAATCGTGCACAGAAAGATCAGGATTTTCATTGCTCGAGACCACGCCATCGCCTAGCTACCCTGTGGATCCTTTCAATCGTCAGCAGCTGTACCGAGCAATGCGCGGTGTGGCTGACACGCCGTCGGCATATGGAGTATCTGATTCAAACAGCGAAGACTGCATTCTTGCTACATATCACCGGTCGTGAGCTTGTGTATTTCAAATCGTGCGCCAAGGGACACAATCACTCTATTTGATACAGCCTAGCCAGTAGTGATAGTAGTGCCTAGATCTCGATGGTCTGTATCCACCTTCCACACAGGTGGGCAATTTATCTCATTCATTGGGCAAAACTTAGCACGCTGACGCATTCTAAGCTGTACATTCAATCAGTGACTGGACGTCTTCGTGACTGCACGCTATCCTTGTGGACACTTCGTCAACAATGTTACAACCTGATGAGATGACACTCCCCAGATATCTGAAACGATCGACATGACCTAGCGGCCTTCTTGCAACGATGATGATGGTTTCGGGGCCAACTCAGTCGTGCAACACCTTACACTTTGACGGTGAAATACTCATACGACACAGGCCGGCTGTAAGATTTGATCAGTTCAGCGTAGTCTGTTCTCTGAGGAAGCACTAAATAAAGCGATATCATCCGAATACTCAGTCAGACAGAAGCTCCATTCAGGGCCTTCCTTTCAAAGTGGTATCTATCACACAGTCGAGGAGGAACGGAAAGGCCAAACATTCCTGCCAAGCACCACTTGAACTGATGGGCACTGGAGGTGGCCTATGACAGACGCGCAACGTGTATTTAACGATTACGACAAATCACCGTACTTCATTGGCACTCCTCTACGATAGTGACAGCTCTAAGGAGCGTGCCGGGTAGCTGAATCAAAAGTAGTCTTTAGGTACAAAAATACTACGACCGTTAGCTGAGAAAAACAATGTCATTGCTAACGTGTCTGTCGCAAAGTGAAGATATGATCGACATTCTCGATCACACTGGAAACCTGTTTATCTTCTTATCCGCTTCTCTCTGTGTTTCAGAAATTGCTGCACCATGAAACGTGATTTTGTGGCGTCTGTTTTGAATGTGGGAGTGACTTTCGACAAACCCCAAACACGAAGCACTTATTCAGTCTGCCATAGGCAACAAACGAGCTAACACTCCAGACAGCAATCTCTCATCAACATCTTTGAAAAGAGAGTCCGGATTTAAAGCTTTATTACGTTTTAGTAATTCAAGCCATTTTTGTTTCTGGCTGAGGATTGTGGGGAACGTCACAGTTGAGAACATTATCTTCATGGTCCACATTCAAATGAGCTGACTTAAGTCAGCTGAATCGTACCTCAACATGTTCTGCTTAGTTGGGAAGTAGTCGTGACAAACTGTAAATGTTCGAAGTATCTTCTTCACATGTTTACTCAACAATACCTTACTGAGGGCCAGTGTGACCACGAATCATGGAAACCCGCACCTCGCTGTTATCTGATATAAATGTTCCCGTCTCTTAAGACCGCTCAAAGAATTAGGCTTCACGGTCCATATGCAAATTCATTGCAACCTTGCCTCTCAGTTTACGGCGGACTTATTTGGTTTTCAGACTCAAGAGGAATCAAACGATGTTTGTTCGTTTACTCCCCTGAGTGGGCAGAAATCCACCATGCCATATCTACGTTACCCATTTGGAGCACATCTCTGTGTGAGAGGTTCATATGGCTGTTGAGATTTCTGCTCAGTGCTTGTGATCTGGGCGAGGCAAATGTGTGTGCTGTTTGATAGGCATTTCGTATACATTCTTCAGTCTACTTACAATTGCATACTCTATGTTTGCAGAACTGTGGTCACTGAGTAAACAGCGGAACAAAGTGAGCGGGAACAACGGCCTGGTTTGTGTCCAGGTGGTTGCTTCAAAATGAGTGGCAACCTTGGATGAAATGGCGCCACCGGTAGTTGACAGCGATATGATCGTCTTGTTACATCATTGGGTTTCATAGGGTGGTCTTCACATGGCGCATTGCCATCGTTTGTGCTGAAATGCATAATTCGATATTCAGAATCGCATAATTGTAATTGTTCGTCGTCATTACCGGTGCGTCGCCTCCAGATACCGAACGTCCCACGTCCCAGTTGGCCCCCTTTCTCCCGAAGTAACATGACTAAGCTGTGTGCTCATATTACAGGAAATCACAGTTGCATTCTGATGGTCAATTTTCAACGTAAAATCAATGTGGCCATCACAGAAGTCATTTTTGACATCTGAATTGCTGTCTGTACGAGCTCTTGCAAACTTGGCAAACGAACTTCTTTCTTTCCTTTGTCGGTGGAATTCGACCGCAGCGCCACATCTGGTGTGACGCAAACAACCACTTGCCGGGATCCAGTAAAACAAGCTCTTCCCCTCTCCAGAGCTCAGCAAGTTCATGTTTCACACGCATCGGAGACCTGTGATACGTTGCGTTGTCCAAGGGCGAATTCAGATGGATGATAACGTCAGGATCTTAAAAGACAGCTAAGTGTTGGTTTAAGCAACTTGACCTATCTGTCAGAAGGTGCGCATACAAGAGGCGTCAACGTTCACCAGTTGCCTTCGCTTGAAGAGGCGAAGACTCGAAGCAGTTTAAGAAGAAAGTGAAATTAGGTCGACTGGCTTGTCTGGGTAACGATACTCCGAGGTCGTCCCTGCCGCAACAAAGTGTTGGCTTGAGGGACTCGTCTGCAGTCTCTGACTCAAAAGTTTAACATGCACCACAACAGGAGACCCTACCTGAAACCGGTGGCTCGACTGATAGTGGGAGGACAGCCTAACCCGAGACTTCGTTGACTGAATGTCCGATTCAGGTTAATGTTGTGTGCAGCAGATGTAGTTAAATATGCATCCAGCTGCCGTTCAGCGCTGTGGGTTTTTCGACCGCGTTGAGCAATACACCGGCAGTCACAGTTAGTCATCAGGCAATCGGAGTACCGTGTGTTCCGGGGCATGTCTCCTACCTCCCCCTTTGTTCAGAAGACGACAATACTGCAACTGTAAAAATCGTTCTGTCGCACATTCACAGGGTCGTGTGCCGCCATCAAAGCATTCTTACTTAATGGGTAGCACAGCAAAACACTGAGTGTAACTTCCCCTTGTCTGATTCATCATCATCATAGGCAGCAATACAACAGTTGTTCACACTGACACCTAACTGTTACACAACCATGAAGCAAAAAGGAAACCCTGTATAGGGGAGAAAAGAGCGAGGGAAATGGACCTTCCTACCAAAGGCAGCTACATCCACACTCAGTCATTCAACATCAAGGTGCCTACATTATTACAGTAAGGCGTCATCTTCCTCACGATATTCACTGTCCCGCATCAATAAGTACACTCATTCCACAGATAACTCAGCCACTAAGCTCGACTAGCCAATATCTCACCTGACGCCCCAGCCCCGACCTACAGCGGCCACCTTCTTGGTGAACGACTTCATTTCTCGACGCCACGTCCACATCTGTCCACCTTGTACCTTAGGCCAATCAGCTGCAGCGTCCGTAAACTATGTTCAGTGTGGCAGACGATTAGCTGGCATACTTAATACATGACCTAACCATCTAAGTCTTTGCAAGCGTAAGGACTGAACAAAAGAACTCGTTCGAAAATCAGTGCCAAACACCCGCTTCCTAACCTCCTCGTTGCGTAACCGCTGGTGCCACCCGGCACGAGCGATTGGAGGCAGACATCAGTGGTCAAATACCTAAAGACCGTTTATGTCTTCTATCCTGAGCTGCCCAGTTTCGCTGTCGTGAAGTAACAGCAATCTCAGTTGTCTTATATACGCGCCGCCCAGGACGAAACCCTGCTGGTACATCCCCGACGTTTACCCTCCAAGCAGCAGTGAGTTGGCGAAATATAATGCATACCAGAACTCCGGTAATGACTTGGGTCAAAACAATTCCCCGACGGTTTTGGCAAGAGTCTGATACCTTTATTGAATATAGGAACTATTACCGCGTGACACCAACACGGAGGAATGGTCTCCGTCGGCCACACAAGTTCAAAAACAACTGCGTCAAGGCCTCTACTAACGCCTCCCCAGCTACTTTGAAAAGTGCCGACACGAGGTCATCTAGGCCAGAAGACTCATTATGCTTGAGAGCCGAAGTGCAATTGCGGACTGCAGTCTCAGTGGTTGGTTCTAAATCTGCCAACGACGGTACTACACTGAAAGTGTGTGGCTGTATCACATTTGGAGCAAGACATCAGCTATATTGATCCTCAAATTGTTGCGTTTGTCTGGTCACTCTACTGTAGCTTGCCTGATGGTTGTATCATGCAGTACCGAATTCTTAGTCAGCGTAGCCTTCCCTCTCGCAAGTTGACGAAGCATACAAGCCCGACCAACGCCTGAGGGTATTGGTTGTTTATTACCGGTTGTTCGTAACATTAAATATGTCGTTGACACGTTCCCCGTATAATGGAACTTCAATTAAGAGACTCGTAGGCCATGTTTCAAACGTAGTGACGAATATGTCAGCCAGAATTAGTTTTCAGGACCACTTCGTCTATTTTTATATAGGCTTCAACTTTAAATATAAACCTAGTATTGGAAATGCACAGATGTAGGCATTCTGGTTCATTTTTGACCAGAACGATATTCGTACTATGTTCGGTAATAAATCTACTGAGCGCTGAGCTGCTTCACTTAGTGTATCCCTCATGAACGGGGATTTGATACCCATGGAGACAAAGCATTTTCATTCTGTTCACATTGTTCAGTGCGTTGACCAGTACTTGCCGTTCATTGTGTTCTATTTGTCAAAGGAGTAGCTAATAGGTTTCATAATTGTAGCCAGCCATTTGGCAAGCTTGTGATGCGGTGGGTTGGTGTAAACAACGATCCAAGGTAGCCTCTCTGGGATCCTTGTTCGGTTGAAGTTTTTCTTCAGCATCACCGTTTTCAATGCTCGTTGTGCTGGTTGCCTAGTAGCGCCTTTTTATCAGGCGTAGTTCGACTTCTTATTCAGCCATCCGTCTTCTCTAAAAGTACTCAAAGTGCGCCTGTTTTTGTCAAATGAATCTTTCTTTCCGGCCCACATGACAATGCCTCAGTTTGTACACTGTCTGGTTAAGTCGATGAAAGATTCGTAATATGCCTTGATTAATTTTTAGGTGGTAGATTCGGTCAAGTTAAGTTGAGGTGGTTTGTCAGTTTAATCCTCAACAGTACTCTCGTTCGTAAAGCCTTGCAATGGGAGCCTGCAGGCTTGAGTCAATAGGGCAAAGAGGGTTGGTCCGGTGGTGGATGTTTCCGACCTACATTTTCTTGTTGGCGATGTCAACGAGGGTTACGGAGTGGGGAGGCAGAATCGAACATGTCCAACTGTACGATTCACCTGTCCCTGTGTGGATGATGGCAGCTGATATCGGGTGACTTGTACCAGAAAGCCTCCCTAGTCGAAGATCGGTGGTACTGTCATACGACGATCATTTGCTTGGAATTTCAATCATGCACTTGTGTCCGCTGTTGCATGCGACTGGTCTTGCATGCCAAAAGGGCGCATATTTTTAAGGTAATGGTTTCTTGGATACCGCCAGGGTGCTCATTCCTAGGATAATCAGCTGGAGCTCTCAGCCAACATATTCGGCCGGAAGGCCCATATACTTTGTTTGCCTTACATTATGGTGAAGTAAATCCCTTTTTTACAGAGCTCTGTTTTTTACTTCAAACCCACAGCTTGAAGGCTGTGGTTCATTATAGCCTATTAACTGGCCTGTCCGACGTTCGTAACTGTGGGTGTTATTACCATCGTCCACATTGGCCAGTAGATTACCGGTGTACACAAGTGAATGCCTAGCATCGTCATACCCGTTGGTTTCTAATAATCTATTGGGTTGCTTGAAGAACCTCCTTATTTAATTATGCCCATATGGACTTTTTGTCAAGTTAAAACTGGTTGGTTCACGTGATTCCGGAATATTGAAATGCACAAATAAATTTGTCGATCTGACTTTTCCTAAACGCACAACCTGAGACGTTAAGGAAATTTGGAATGCTCCGGACAGAAGCGTGGTTTGATTGTGTACAGCGTCTTTCTTCGTACGTTTTGTTAATAACTTCTTCACATCTATGCACCAGCTGTTAAATTTATTAGCTGAACTAGACAACCTAACTAATGATAAACACTATAAATTTATACCATACCTAAACGTTTTGTCACCAACTAGGGACACCGTTGCTCGCCGACCGATGGGACCTCCTGTCCTACCAATCATTTTGCCGCGTACCTGTGCGAATCCGGCCACCGTTATTGATGCCCCAACTGCAAGCCAACACGAATTGCATTCGGTAAGTTCATTGACATTTTCGTTGACACTAAGGTACACCTCTGACCTCCGGCTGCTGTTTTGTTCGTGCCGATCTCTTTAGGTTTTGTGGTGAACAAAGTCACCGTTCTCAACAAATCGGCGCTATCCAGTGGTCATAACTGGGACAGTTTCAACACCGGGTAGCATACAAACTGAAAAATTTCTGTTACGTATGCTGTTGATCGTCACATCAAACGGGAAAACTCCTCGTATGCGATGACCCTAGGATATTCCCGAATGATCGCCAGATCGTCTGAGCCGATAATGCCGATGACCAGGCGCACAGAGACGTTCTGTACTTGTTCAGCAACCTGTAAGAACCTCATGACTCCTAGGGGCGTGAAAGAATTAGGATGCAAGTTGCTTGGGTGAGCAGCCCTTCCCTCTGATCAGTTTCGAATGTCTGGATTAATGGCGCGACTGTTACATTCCAAAAGTACATGTGAGTTCATGTGCCATGGTTGAGTGCTTCCGGATTGCTAAGATTTAAACATGAGCGGTTGGGGTTCATTCGAAAATAGTTTGTGCACGTGTTGTTGCGTTTCACTGTTGAAAAATCAGGAGAAAGTGGTTGGGAATGGTTAACAAGTACAAGAGTGAAACATCAAACGTCACAAGGATTGACCGGAAATGAGAACAGCTAGGAAGAATCAAAAGTTACAACCTACCGATAGTCAACTCATCTGAGGTGTAGATTAGCTGTCCTGAATGTGTACGTCAACTTCGCGCTCGAAACTGTTAACTGATGATGAAACGAATGATACTTGCGGATTAGACGGCGCGTTTAAGGATACAACTTCAGCAAGCCATCCTTGTAGTGCTTTGCGCTAGGCAATCACAACCTATGCAATAAATAACTGCCCTTACACAAAAAATAAACCACATGATGAAAACGTGGAAACTGATGAGTAGTCGGGAATTTAATTTATTTTCAAGTTGAACATCACTTACATTTGATCGCAGTCTTCGCATTCAGATACTTTCCAGCCAGCCTCTTTCGATCAAACATGAGTGATGTTCAACTTGAAAATAAACCAAATCCCCGACTATTCATCAGTAACCTAAAATATCGCCTTGCAGGTTTAATGAGATCAGTGACTTCGACCTGTCTTGTAAGTCTTAATGGCTGGGTTATCGATCGGAGTTAACAGGACAGCTACTGTGTCTCCTCTCGAGAAGATCGGAAAACCTGATCATTGTTCACAAGTGAGAGTGGTTGAGTGTTCGGATTTGATAATTCGGTCGTGCCTAATGTGAGGTCAACGGCGCATTGGTCAACACGGTTGCCTCATGGGAAGCGTGGTTGGAGTTCAAATCCCGGCTGTGGCAAGGATATGCACTACTGACGAGCTCTAATGAGAGCGAAACTCGAGTCTATAGCTTCTTTTCGAAAGAGGCTGCGATCAAATGTGAGTGATGGTCAAATTGAAA
The DNA here is from genome assembly GCA_008508345.1 of Paragonimus westermani. Lineage (NCBI taxonomy): Eukaryota > Metazoa > Platyhelminthes > Trematoda > Plagiorchiida > Troglotrematidae > Paragonimus > Paragonimus westermani. Next base: position 51,569 of record QNGE01003160.1, read on the forward strand.
ACATGGAAAACTAACCTGGAGTAAGCATGTCTAGGTGTGATAACTCTCCCTCTGCAGGACATCCAGTGAGGCAAACATCTTATGAGATTTACGAGTGGCCTAACTACTTAACGCGCCAATAAGTAAGTAGCGTAAGCACGTAGCTAACTTTGTTGGTAATTGAAACAGTCAAAGTAGAGATAGTTCATTTGAGACAATTACCCCGAGGTTCCTTTTACTTGTAGTAATAGCCAACTTGTATCTGGTGTTATAACTGAGTGTATACGTTCGTGGTTCTATGTTCACATACAGCCTGCAATGGCTTCCGTGCAATAAACAACATCCCAGTCCAAGCGTTCTTTGCGGTCACAACCATGGACGTCGTGACGAACGCGAGGATTAAGATACGTTGACCGCAGCTATTCGGAAATGGAGACGTCCGAATGGACTTGGCCGAGGGTGTGGGAGTCAAGATCGACCGTGGGAAACTAACTGTCCCGTGAATTCTGGTGAGGAGCAGGGTGAAGGCGATGATAGATGCAGCGCGAAGAGACCTTGCTAAGATGAAATGGGGAGTGGCGAAGGAGGCACTGGTGGCTGCGTTTGACAGCCAGGCCGCCTGCCAGGAAGCCATGCGGTGGTTCAAAGCGATCGGACTCTGGCATGGATCCCTCGTTGTTTGCTACCATTCTGCAAGGACTACCAAACAGGGCACTACCAGAATTGAATCAAGAGCCACGACGGCCGGTTTTGGTAGAGCAGTTTACTGATGATCTCCCATATAGCTCATGTCACTCACCGGATGGACCTTGATGGGCTTGCGAAAGTGACGCGCGAGTTAGAAGTTATGTCCGTAACCTCAGTGGATGCGAACGACGATGCAGACAAAGACACTAAGAGAAACGCAGCAGGCAGTGGATGTGGCTGCAATGAGAATAGCATCAGGTGGAACGATAGACAAGGAGGCTGCTTCAATTGTGATGAAGAAGGACACTGAAAGGACTGTCTAACTCGGCGATTTAGGAAGTCTAAAGAGTGTTCCGTAGTTGTCTTTCCTGTTGGATGCGTCAACTGACGGTGGAAGCGATTGGGAGGAGGGGGTTGTACAGATAAGGGTTGAATTTGATGGGAGGATAGAACAGTGATTGATCGATACAGAGGCGGCTGTCTCGTTGACTGCCCATGGAGGAAGGCAAAGCGTATAACCGAAATCCATGATTATCAGGACAGTTGGAAAGCATAGCCTGCTGGTTGATGGTGTGGAAGAATGCGGGATGTGTATTGGAAGCCATGCCGTTTCATTGTCTTCAGAAACTGGGCAGGCGATCTTTGGGGGCGACTCCCTCACTGTAACCGATGCTGCGGTTGACCTGAAGTCCAAGAATGTCATCTGGGTACAGTTTCCTGACATTCACTGGAGAGAAACAGAATAGCGTTAACCAATTACGGACGATTAGAATCCTCCATTCGCACAGACCGCTTGCTCCGGTCCACGGTCGAGAAACACGCCGAAGTGTTTGTGAACGAAGATTATCCCCGCAGATTCTACAACTGGACTGCGCATGAAATACTAACAACCGAAACATTCCGACCTCGCGGATCCCGTAAGGTATCGGTTCATCTCTAAGAGGAAGTGAGAAGGCAAACCCGGAACACTTCGGATGGGGGAGTTTTCGAGGAAGCCAGCAGTCCTCACAATTCGCCTGTTTCAGTGGAGAGGGCCAACGGGAAACACCGTTTTTGTGTGGATTTTAGATGGTTAAATGAGGCGACGCAGAACGCAGCTGTGCCAACACCGTCCAACAGGCGAGGTTCATCACGGCGTTGGAATTACGTTCCGGATACTGGCAGGTAACAATGGAACTAGCGGGTCGTGAGAAAACCGCATTCACGGTGGGCGGGAGTCTACCAATTCAAGCTCATGCCATTTGACTTATCAGGGGCACCGTTCGCATTACGACGCCTGATGGTTCAGCCAGTAAAACGACTGGATAATGTGGCAGCATATGAAAACTATATTGTGATATACAGTAACACAGTATCGAAACACGCAGTACGTCTGGATGGTGTCTTAAAACGAATTAAGGACCTGGAACTTCGAATTAATGCCAACAAGTCACACCTTGGAGGGTCATTGGGGTTGCTGCTGGGACACAGGGCAGGTTAAGGTAAAATCAGACCCCTGCCAGAGAAAACAATGACAATTTGAGAAGCCGTGGCTCCAAATTCTACGCGCACACTGAGACAATTTGTAGGTTGAGCAGGGTACAACAGCCGGTTCGTGAAAGTCTCCACTCTATTACGTCAACAATATACGAAGTCCTTCGAAAGAACAGAGAATTCGAATGGACCGACGACGTCTAGAAAGCGCTCATTCCAGTGTAACAAGAAATGAACGAACAACTGACTGGAACTTCCAAAAATTGTCGGTGACCCATGGCATTGGAGCAGTATTCAAGCAGAAGGAAAGAGTAATCGAATATCCCAGTACAGTCCCTACCCTGGCAGAGAAAAACTGTCCAACCGTCGAGAAGGAATGTTCGGCGATCGTTTAGGTATTAGATAAGTGGTGGCCGTACTTGTTGCTGAGAGAGGCATTGGCTCGATGAGCATTGTGTTCGTGATAATATGATTTCACGATCAATCATCTACTTGGTTCTAGCAATTACGTCGATGGTTTTCTTTCTCGACCGCAGATAGACAGTGAACTTCACAACGTTTTTTTCGGAGTCGACGGCTTAGTAATGGAGCAAAACTCACTAGCACTAGGGCGTTTACAGCATCAGGACAAGGTCTTCCGGAAGGTGATTGACGCTCTGGCAAAGAGGCTGAGAATCCCAACAAATACTAAAGTTGAGGAGCTGAAAATAACCGCATCCCAACGGAGAAGAGTTGGCTTGAACAATGCGGGCGTATTAACACGACAGCATTGTGTTCGCTATTCTCATGTGGTAGTTATCCCGAGACAGCTGAGGAGACTGGTGGCAAATTGTCATGAAATGGCACACCGAATGCACCAGGACATACGATTTGCTGCAACAAAGAGCACATTGGCCGAAGATGGGAGGGGACGTGGTGGCCTGTATACTTACTTGCTAGCAGTGTCAGTTGCTGAAAGGTGGCAGTGGGGGAGCCCAGCAACCTTTAGAGCCTATATGTCTCCGAACTCGGTGAACTCTGGTTGGCGGTCCTTATGGACCCATTTCCATTGAGCGGTCATGACAGAACATTTTACCCGCTGGATGGAAGCGGCTGGCGCTCCGGACCAAGAGGCATCTACTGTGGAGGAAATGGTGAAGCACATCGTGGTGAACCACAGCTTACCAAGTGCGACCTCGATGGACTAGAAACCGAGGAGTTCGGAACACGCATGCAACAGCTGGGAATCAAGCGCATCCGAACAACACTATATCACCAGCAGACGAACAGGCTCACTGAACGTAACAACCGAACCGTCAAGGAATGGTTATAAGCCAAGGGAGGCGACTGGGGGTCTGCATTCCCACTGGTGTTGTTGGCTCATCGTGGGTCTATTCAGACGAGCACGAAGAAATCTCCATTTCGACTGATATACGACAGAATCCCTCGGCTTCTAGTGGATCAAGACATTGGAATATGGTCAGTGTAGTGATTCCATCAGGGAATTAGTGACAAGAGAGGGAAGAGTCAAACGATAGCGGGAAGTGTGGCAAGCACATACAAAAGACTAATCGGCAGCTCAGCATATTCAATTCAGGAAGAGTGGAATGTCGAGATCATCGGAACACAGGTACGAGCGGCGCAGGCTCAAGAAAACTTCCGTCTAAGTGGAAAGGTCCGTATTTGGTCATTTCCAAGCTGGGCCCAGTATACACGATCGAAAGGGAAAGCGAAAGGAAACGAGTGAGTGCATTACAGAGTTAGCAAAGTGGCACGATATGCCGGCGCGGCGAACCAGAAGATCAATAAACCAGGAGGGAACACTGCATTGATCAGAGAGAATTCGTCAGCAAGTGTAGAGGAGCCAAGGAACCTCAGCAGGGAGGGTGTCGTATAACAGGCAGCTTCGTCTGTGTGTGTACATCAAGAGGGCAGACCTTAACGCCGGGAAGACGAGGGATCAGAAACGACCATTGAAACCGTGTGTACGGACTATGTGAGACGTGTCACCAAGGTGAATGACTACGCACTGCTGCCCAACAGGTTTGGGTACACGTCAGCTTTACAAATGAGTGTACGCGTTCGTTGTTCCCTGTTTGCACATAACTTTTAATGGCTTTCATTCAATAAACAACCTCAAAAGCCAAGCGTTATTCGCGGTCACAACACGAGGAATACCTTGCTGCAACCATCGTGTTACCCAAGTTTCCGAGCTCCAGCGGCCGCAGTTTCAGTGATAACGTCACCGGTTGTCATTCCCATTATCGCAGATCAGTTGTCTGATCTTACATTTTGGTGAGCCGATATTATTCATTCCACATGCATAAAATTAACTGGTCTTGTAGTGTGCTATTAAGCCTATGGTAGATCCATCTTAATAAGTTCGTTACCAAGCGACAAATTTCAGACCTCGACGTTTCTTATTGATTTTCAATGAACATTAAACCCTTTGGACTGATGCTCGGGAACTGCACCGCCGGTAAGCTTGTGAACAATCGTCGGGTCACTTTTCGTGCACTCTGGCACCGGGCCATATCATGTAATGGTTTTCCCCCAAAAGCCCACCAGTTGTTTCTAGGGCAACCTCAGATGAAGTACTCAGGATTTCCAGTTATCTGTTATATAAAACGAAATATACGTTTTCCCTTAACTTTGGAAGGTGTTTTAAAACAAGCTCTGTCGCTATCAGTTGGGTTAGGTGAATCTCTTTTCTGGTTTATACAGATACCAACCCATTCCAGGAGGTCTACGGGTATTACAACGTTTTCGAGTAAGCTAGTGATGGATGTACGCCGAAACTACATGTATTACTCACCCCTGAAGTGCAAGTCATTTAATCAAGATTCACCGCAATCACCTTCAAAATGATTAATAGGTTTTCTCGCTCTAGAAACGACAAAACCGTAGGCAGTTATGTTATCAAAAGCATTAGTCCGTTTTTTTGGAGAAAAAACAATTCAGTTAGTATTACTAACAAGTAGTGTAGCAGATTTATGAATTTAAATGAGACCCAACTGTGAAAAGTTAGGGCTTCGGCTGGATTCGAACCAGCGACAGACACAGCATGCCTCAACGCGGCAAGCGCTCTACCAGCTGAGCTACGAAGC
>QNGE01003160.1:56963-80051 GCA_008508345.1 Paragonimus westermani
TGTTTCAGCGTATAGTTTTAAGCGCTCAAAACACAGATGATGTCACCTCGCTTGGTGATGAAGCGTTTGCAACCTAAACACCAAGCTCGGCGAAAATACCAATACCAAAACCATTAACCCGAGCTACGAACAACACCACCACTGTTCCCAACCATCAAAAGTTCGTTTTTCTTAATTGGGGATTCGACTGCAACTTTTACTTACAAAGAATATTGCTCCGTTCTGAATCAGGTGATTAGGCACACGCTCTGAGGTCACCTGACTTATGCACGCTAAAAGCCGATGACATGGAATCGTGTGAACGGCTTTCCCACTCTGCAGGCTGGTGGGCTACGTTATTGCATACGTTTGTCACAAGTATGGATATATATATGCATGTGTACATACACATATATACGTCCTACTATATATATGTATTCTATCATTGCCTTCTCTGGAATACACTGACGTGTACTCCTATATTGATGTGTTTCTTTTAGTACATTTTACACATCTTTCTTTTCAGTTTAGATCTTGTCATTGCAGTCTCCCTGGCTGTTCATTCTCCGAGAGATATGGCTCTTCTTTTCGTGTTAGCAATCAATTGACCAACCAGCGTTGGCTGGCTGGACACAAAAGCCCTATTCACACATCTACCGGTTTTATTCCTTCGGGTTTACACTAGATATGTGGTGTGTTTGGAACCGCAAGTGGTTCAGCGGTAATGGTTAAGCGCGGGCGTCTCCTGGCTTCGGTCACTGTGACAGGCTAACCCAAATCAGATGCCGCCAACCATATATACGTAATGCATATATCAACGCGTAACCTGATTGTAACTTAACATATCTTACGACATCAATTACTTCTCGAGGACAACACAACGGTGATGGATCACCAACGCCTCCAGTCTACAACCTTGAATGTTTCGTGGTAATCATATGAAATGTCGGTTTGCGAGTTACAGTCCACTGTAACTCATTAGCGATCGTCTGGAGGTATTACGTATCTGAATTTGAAATGTATATTATTGAAGGTGTAAAGCTCCTTTCGAAAGTTTGAAATTTTATTCGACGACTGTCCTTTTTATGCTTAACAGGCTCGCAGAATTGCAAGGACGCATCGCAATCTTTTACAAGCCATGGGCACACAGGAGCCAGACGATCTTACCGTACCGTTCGTCCAGACATGAGAGCACACGATGTTCGACATTTGGGCTCAGAAGGATCCGCATAGTAACAGTCATCTCTGCGCAGACTGGTCATTGTACAGCCCCATGATTACGAAAACTTACCGTTATTTTAATCTGACATAGTCTTCTATATTTGGAGATTGTACAAAAATAAGTAACACATAGAAAATGATCAGTTGAAATGCAATATGCTCTCATAAAATTTAATGACGACTTGCGGACAACGTATATTTGCCTGTGCGGCCGGCACAACATCGCAAATTTGAGTACCTTTCCTAAAAGCGAGAAATAATCGGAAACTGTACACAAACATACCACTTAATAAGAAAGTAGAGCTCACCATCTTTTTTGGTCACCATGTTTATGAAATCTGGAGGTAAGCCACGGTCAAATCCATACGGTTCCGTACTCTCGGGCTGAAGAAGTGTCATCAGGCATACGCAAATTACGATGTCCACCACTGTGATTCGCGGTCGGTTTCGTTCCGCATGGAATTTCATCAGTAACAAGGGACAATTAAGGTTGAAGTGGGGTTCCCAAGAGTTCATTTCCCTTGGCTTTATACGTAGAATATCTTTTGGAACTTACGGAGGATGACCTTTCCACTTGATTAGGTACTGTGGCTCACCATTATCGTATCGAACGTCAACTAGCTCTTCCACTTCAAATTCTGACTCATCATCCAAGGAACTTGACGTCTGGTATGAGGTCATGTGTCTTGTTCGCACACAGATGCCAGTACGAGTGCCAGGTTAACCTTGACCCCAATACAAACGTCGCGAAAGGTCTCACGCTGGAGTAAACTAAAGAAATTTTGTATGTTAGTATTTCTCAATGCATGTTGTCGAAAAACAAACATGTGTTCAACCTTGAACCTGACTGAATAGAGCCGCGGCCTAGATTGACGTTGACCTTGATGGCAAATTGGACAACCATACTGAAAGATGGGGACGATAAACGGACGTGCAATCGCACTGACGCGTTGGAAAATCAGCCATTTTCCAAGTACACCCAGTCAATTAGTTGGGCGGTCGCGAAGTCAAAGGATATGAAATAACTGAACGTTTATTATTCGTGCATACATATTTGTGTTCACGCCTACGTTTTAATCTTTTCGGACCGCTTTAGACTGTCCTAAAAAATTGACCCGAAATGCGCAACATCAATATGTGGAACATAGGGCGCCGTTAAAGTAGGTCTTATTTATACATTGTGACGAATAGTGCACCCATACACAAACGGAAAGCAACGCAAACATTATATGAAATATCAGGAATGATAGAACTAAATTTTTTTAATCATAGACAGCGGTACATCGGTGATTCCCGTTGACTCCTAACTGCCATACAATCAGAGAAAAAGTGTGAAGAATACCTGACTACTGAAAACAACTACGTCTACATTAAACGTCAAGGTGCCCATACCTTGCAAGCTAACAACCCCGCATCACTCACTTCACAAACAACTCGGTCGGACAGTGACAATCTTCACGCCACTGACCCCAACTGATCGCTACCTCATTGAAGGTCTGCAGCCATCGACTCTGAGTCGTGAGCGTTCTAACCCGGCCTACAGTGGTCAATCCCTTTCTCTACGCTGGGTCACCACCTGTCTACTTTACGCCAGTCGGCTGTAGCATCCGCAGAGTACTCGGTGTGACATACGATTAGTTGGCATATTTAGCTGCGTAAGGAAATTCCGTTATCGTAAGACTGAAGCCTGCCATGGTGTGACGATCTACACATCTCGAAATATCGGGTCAAACTGGATGGTGTGATGATTACATCGACAAAGTTACTCGTGCCGACGGGTAGGCGTATGACAAACCACGGTTTCCTGATCTAGGTTGGAGACTGTGAGAGGATTGCCAACTTTTCAGGAGGAAGTATTCGTCCTAATACCCACGGTCTTGAAGTACAAACCTTTGGACTAAATCCTCTGGGTGAGAATTATAATCGTCCTCCAGTCAAGATCTGGACGCCTTCGAGGTGTCTCAGACCATATACAACTATGTATATTCACACCAATAATTACGTACTACATCGGCCGTCTCACCGTTTAAACCGTAACGTCGTCTTCTGAAAACTTTAAGGTGAATGGACGAAAACATGCTATTACTGACTCCGTCAGCACTGTCCTAATTATTAGCCTACAGATTTCTATTAACAATACCCATGTAGGTACCAACTATTACCACTCAGCCCCACGCTTTTCTTGTCCCCTACTTAAGCCTGAGATGCGAATTAGTGCAAGTAGGAAATTTCCTTTTACAGTTAAATTATCCTCGTAAATGTAAACCACTGGGTTCCCTTGATCTACTCAATGAGAACAGAGAAGTTGCACTGCGCTGTTAAACATTCCGACTCAACCCATCATCTTGGGAGATACTCAGAATACGTCAAGTGCGCATCACGGTAATCAAGTGGAATTAACACAAGCTTAAAAAGTAACTGTCAAAAGATCCAGGCAGTCAGTGTGCGGAGTGAGCTCGTAAGATGTGGGCTCTAACGTCAATGTGTGGAGCAGTGAAGCACTACCTGCTTCCCCGTTAAGGATGATACATACCTGTGATTTGGGAGGTTTTCGGAAGTGGTGGGTGAATGAAGTCAATGAACCTTCTGATGTGAAAACATCAGTTCCTTTTCATAGTGGGTACATTTTTATCGCTGACGTTTAATTTTTCTCCATTAGTTACGGCTTCTATGTCTAGAATGTCGTACTATACTTAGTGTCTGGGTAAACGAGAGAATTAGCTGAGCATCACCAGGCGCTTCTCCCAAGCCGCGAACTGAGAAACGGCCTTTCATCGACGAATAAGCAATCGCGGACAATGAGCGGTCGTACTGCCAACACGCAGTGGATTCACGGTTGGCAGCCAGATCTACAAAAAAAGCCTCAAACTCTGGCGGTACCTCAATATGGCGGATGTTGACTCGTCTTAGAAGGGGTTCAGATTCCCCAACGGGAGCACATGGGTTCCCAGACAGCATACTGTCCGTACACCGCAGGCATCTTCTCTCTGCTGAAAATGGATGAATCCTGAGAAAAGCGTACGGATCACCGGTACCAACGGGTATGAAAGGTGTGCCGAGCACCTTGAACGGCTTAACTTTATTCGAAAGACTACGAATCAATTTGGCCACCGGCCCTCGGCAGCAGGGTGCGAGTTGCTCAACAACCACGTTGGTCTGATTATGCACTTTGTTCCGTATCCCTGCTGTAACTCTTTGGCCGAGGTGTTGAAGGTCAGCTTTGTTCTCATGTCAAATTTTACTGCACCAAATCAATCAGCTTCATTTTTCCCTTTTCTGGTGAATAATCGTTTACTGGATGACCCTCATCTCTTTCATGCACACACACACTTATTGCTCGTGACGGGAACCACAACCAGCAAGACAGTGTGCCAAACGCTAAGATACCTTCGCCTGACGGACATAAACCCTACTTGCACCCCGGATACCATTTGAGTTTGCCAGGTCAGCAGGTAATCTGCGCACGCACTCGTAAGATCCTGGCCGTCAACATCCGCTCTCTTGCTAAAACACTCAGTACCACAACTTCAATTTCTGCCGACGGCTCCACCAAGCGCGTACACTGTGTGCTTGACTGCAAACCCTGTGGCTCAAACCACTGATCAAGCCAGTGTCAGAATCGCCGTAAGCGCATAAGCACCGAAGACGCTACTTGAATGGATACCCCATTTTGTGCTACCAGATTCAAAGGTACGGCTAGAAAATCGATAGGAGCTGTCTGTTTGTTGTTGTTGCGGCATATGCCCTCATATACGGTAATTCAGAGGGAGCCAAAGATAATCTGTAACGCCTGCTCAATGACACTGTAATCTGCGCGGCACACGGACACTAGTGCTGACCGGAAACTTGAACGTTCAGGTAGGCAGGCAAAGTGCTGACGAGGGTGGCTTGGGTTGCCACACTTACGGTACTCATCGAATAGATCAACGTAAACGTGAGCTGCATCTCTGTGCTGATACCTTTCTGTTCTCAGCGTTCCAGACGTCAATGCCACCTGCAGACATCCATCTCTTGGTCAGTAACGTACACAGATTGACCACATAGCCATCACCTGTCGATGGCCTGCCTGTATCCATGGCTGTGATTCAATCTAGAGTAACTGTGTGGATTCCAATCGAAAACTTGTGTGCTATATTTGCCCTGTGCTTTGGTAGAGGGTGAATTCGTCGTTAACCACAGACTTCGTATCTAAACTAGCAGAGGTACAAGTGTCCTACACTTACCTAAGCACCTTCACCCATAGACTAGGATCCCATCCATCGAGAGAAAACTAGGCACATTGGGCCAACATGCGACATGCAAAACATGAATGTGGTACTACTGCCTGTCCAGCCGCAAACCGCTGAGTTTCTACGCAACCACTCTAACCTCCTGACACTAGCCGGAATACCCCCATCCAGCAGCCAGTACAATTCGGTCTACAAGGTAACTCGATCTGAATTTCGGCAACTACTACGAGAGGATAACGAAACTTAGTGGACACAACACGTTATCGAGATAAAACAGACCTCCCTATCGGGAGCTCTCGTAAACCTTTCCATCTTATCCAAATAACGGGTAACAGAAAGTCAGGTGTGAGGTAACCTGTAAATCCGGTGGCGAGCCCACTCGTAAAATTCGACGACGCTAGGATGAGTAATTCCAACAGAATTTCACTGACTACGCTTTCGGCCTCTGCTTATGTTCATTGGTCTTTTGGTTTCTCCGCCTTCAGAAACAGAAGTCTCACTTGAGGTCAAGTTTCTGACACATCACAGGAAGGTCCGGCCTTAGCCAACGAACTAACGGCTCTGCTCAGGAAACTCTGGGTCGGTGAAGTAGTTCCAAATGACGGATGGCACCATTCTCACTTCAATTTTCAAAAAGGGCTCACGCACTGTGTATGCAAATCACCGGAGGATTAGCCTGATTCTTACTACGTCGAAGCTGCTTGCAGTCATTGCATTTCGTGAACTAGGCGAAAAGCGCAAACAGCCTATCCACGGTAAACAAGCTGGGTTTCGCCCTGATCGTGGCTGCACTAATTACATCTTCGCACTCTGTCAGATGCTACTGCCCGCTACTCACATAGGAGGCTGGCAACGGTTGTCTCTCTGAGCATCAAGGAGGCGATTGATTCGGTTGACAGAGCTGCATTTTGGGGATGTCTACCTAGGGAGGGAGTGCTTTTGTATCTGAAAGTACTCAGATGCAAACGGTCTACGAAAGCCGGAACAGTATAGCCGTTACTCGCACTATAAACTTGCCAGTCGCACGAGTCACAGATGAGTGTCTTCCAGTGGATGGCGTACTCTTAGATTTTATTGAGGCGTTCTAAAGGATGAATCATCACATTCTTTTACAGAAAATATCAGTATTGGGTCTGGGAAAGTCAATACGGTTATGGCTGCAACATAATCTGGTGAATCAGACATACGTTATACGAGTGAATGTAGAGCTGTCAGCGCCGTTTTACGCACCTACTGGGGCTCCGCACAGTTTCATATTCAGCTCACTTTTATTTTTGGTCTTCGTAAACGACCTCCTGGCCCAGACTATTGATTGCTCAGTTCTGATTTATGCAAATATGAATGGTTCTGAGATCTACACAAAACGCAGATGTTCTTCGAAGGGATCTAGATGTTACGTGCCGCCGGGTAACAGCTAACCAACTGCCGTTTAGCACGGCGAAGTCTAAAGTCATACACATCCGACGTTCCAGCTCTAAACAGTACCACCCGAAGGATGTTATGTTGTCCGCAGTCACTTCTGAGGGGATTTCGACAGGATAGTGCGTCTGACCTCAGGCTGATTGCTAATACGTTCGCCATAGCCAAAGACCAGCACGATATAGATGATGCAGAACAGAGCAGTTGGAAAATTCCCAGCAACATGTTTTACGCGTTTTTTCATGATGTTCGTCAGTCTGCTGTTGAAAGTCAACATCCAGGCACGTGCCCATATTTCAGAAGAGATATGGCCTCACTTGGGACTGTCCGGCGACGGGTTAATAAATGTAATACCAAAAGGTTTGACGCTCTGCTACACATTCAAAGCACACAGCATCAGTTTCTCCACACCGTACTTCCTCTGTCATCTCTCCTGCAGCTCCAGCTAACCTTACCAGAACCATGACTGATGTGGTAATCAATGAGATAACCTTACAAGCACTGGTTGGCACAGGGAGCTCAGAAGGCTATCTTTATGAAGCGGTCGTACTCGAAATCAATGGACTGAACTGCCATAAAGTAGCCAAATTATCCTGGCTTCCACACGAATAGCCAGTAGCACCAAAGGTACATCTCACAAGGATGCTAAATTGTCCATCCTTCCCAATTCGTGCACTGACGTGTTATTAGGGCATGACTTCCTACAGCGACACAAACCTGTGAAAATATCCTTTCAGGGTGTTCAGCCCCCATTTACGCTATGTGGTCTAGCTGCCGCTACTCTTCCAGCTCCCTTTTTTTCACCCAGCTCGATCCCGTTTGCCGTCCAATCCGTACTTAGTCGAGACGAAACAGCCACCACAATGAGATTTTCATTCAGTTGGAGATAGAAAGATTGTTAAAAGACAACATCATCGAACCTTCCCGATCATCTTGGCGTGCACAGGTCTTGATCACTACCAACGGTCGCCATAAACGTCGCATGGTCGTCGATTATGGCCAAACTACTAATCGGTTCACCTACCTGTACGCCTGTCCCCTCCCTTGTATCGATGATATGGTAGAGAAAATTTCGCAGTTCACTGTTTACAGTACGCTGGACCTCCGGAGCGCTTATCACCAAATCCCCATAAACGAAAGCGAAAGAAAATATGCCGCGTTTCAAGCGTGCAACAGCCTATACCAATTCCGCCGCATACCTTTTGGAGTGATCAATGGTGTTGCATGCTTCCGGCGAGTGATGGACGACCTGATCCGTTGAGAAATGCTCAAGAGAACCTTTGTTTATGCTGACGTTACTACTATGTGTGAAAAAGATGCAGATGAACACGAGACTAATCTTAATCGGTTTCTGCAAGTGGCTGGTAAATATGGACTGACAGTAGATCGAAACAAATGTGTTTTCGCTGCCAAAAAATCGTCTGCTGGGTTACGAAATATCCAAAGGATCCGTGAGGCCAGATCCCGATCGGTTCGAGGCACTAATCAAGCTGCCTTCATCTGAAAACTTGGAAGCACAGTAAAGTGGTTGGGATATTCTCATAATAATCCCAGTGGTCTTCCTACTTTTCAAATAAAATCCACTCGCTGATAATCAACAAGAGCTTCCCATTACCCAACGACATAATTTTGGCCTACGAATCTCACACATCCGAAATGGTTCAAGCCTCACTCCTTTCCATCGCCAGAGATGTTCCCCTAGTCGTTGAAACGGATGCCTCAGATACAGCCATCTCCGCTACACTAAATCAGAATAGCCGTCCCGTGGCCTTTTCCCCATGCACTCTTTCCGTAACCGAATGGAACCATTCCGTTGTTGAAAAGGAAGCTTACGCAATTATTGAAGCCATTCGGAAATGACAACATTACCTGATTGGAACACACACTTCAAGCTGCTAACCGATCAGCGTTCTGTTGCCTTTGTGTATGACACTAAAATTGCCAGTGAGATCAAAAATGACAAAATTCAACGTTGGTGGATCGAACTAGCTCAATTCTCTTATGATGTATATCGCCCTGGTACTGACAATCCTGCGGCCGACGCTCTACCTCCAGCTTTTTGTGCATCGTCTTTTTCTATCGACTATCTTAAAAAGCTCCATGATTCACTCTGCCACCCCCAAATTACTCATTTGTCTTAATTCGTTCGAACAGAGAATTTGCCATTCTCCCTAGACAATCTCAATGTTGTTATTCAGCAACGTTCTCTGTTTTCAATTAAAACCGAAACTCCACACCCCCTTTAATAGTCCTTCAATTAAAGCTACACAGCCCTTTGAACGTCTTAGTACTGATTTCAAAGGACCGATTCCCTCTTCCACTTGCAATCACTGTATACCAACTGTAATTGACGAATTTTCCCGCTTCCCATTCGCTTTTCCCTGTCCAGATGTTCGCACCTGCTGTCATTATCCGATTAACTGACTTCTTTTCCATGTTTGGAATGCCTCCAGTCGTTCACTCCGATCTGGAATCCACGTTTATGTCGCAGGAATTGAGACAATTCCAAGTAGAAAGACTCAGTGGCACTATATGGAAAGCTGTATCTCTGTCTGCGTTCCAAAGCACTGAAAGTTGATCAATGGGAGTACATGCTTCCGGATGCGTCGCACGCTATCAGGTCGTTGCTGTGTACTGCTATCAATTCTACTCCTCACGAACGCATGTTTCGACATAATCGGAAACCGTCCGCAGGAACTAGTCCGCTTCAGTGACTCGTTGTGCCCGGACCAGTACTATGTCCGAACATTCAAATACGACCCCTTAGTATAAGAATCTGAACTGCTAGAGAGTGACCCGGAAGACGCACAAATTCGAATTCCAGATGGCCGTGGGGACACTGTATTCCCCCGTCAACCGGCTCCTTTCAGAAACACATTTCAACCGCCACAAAACACTTTGCCGGACCCCATTTCAAACCCTTCTATTGTCGACACCCTGCATCATATCAGACACAATAGAAACTACTAGTGTACTGCAAACAAGCGTTGAAGATCTTATCTCCCAGCAACAAAGGATTAGACCTTATTCACTTAAAACTCACTAGGACTAACCTCGCTTCACAGTTTTGCTATTATCGCTGGACATTTAACCCCTAGTAGTCCATCTTTACGTTAAGTAGTTTTTTCTTCAAGGCGGGGAGGAATTTCATTTTGTTTCTACATAGTATTCTTCTCTTTCCTATACTACTGATTCTTCCATATATTGTTCTAATCGAGCCTTGTGTTCGTTACTTTACAGACTGCATGCCCCATTTTCCGGTTGATTAAAGCCCACCTACCGGTGTTGTCTTTTCACTCTTCGGGTTACTCCCTTCGTATCTGTTCGTTACAATAACATATTGGAATGTCTAGACACCCTTTTGTATGTTGAATTTGTTGTCATTAGAGTACAGACGACCAAGGGGCGATCCCAGTGAGTTACAAGTCGCGGTAACGGGTTCCCCTTCAAACCTGCGACATTGTAAGCCCCAATAGTCATCAGTATAAACCAACCACACAAAGCAGTCGCCTGCAATTCAGGAAGAAGTTCTGATGTTCGAACCTGTTGTTATTCGAATGCGCTGCCAAAGGAAGTGCTGGCACAGCCGTTCGGTCCGCTTAAGAAGCTGTCAGATGAATTGCTGCTAGCATGTTGGCTTCTGTCTGTCGGCTGTTCCCGAACTAGCATTATAGCGCTGTTACTATCCCTAATTCTTATGCATGTACATATGTATACATGTGTGTATACCCTTTGGCGACGTTCGGTTCATCCGTCGGTCCACCAAATTAGTGGTTTAAGTGGACACCCGCTCTTCGTAAATCCAGCCAGAGGACTTCGTAAAAGTCTGACGCAAACACTTCCATCATCATCATAATCATCAGACAGCGGTACATCAGTGGCTGACACTGATGCTGAACTGCCACACAACCAAGAATGGAAAAAAACAATCCCTCTACAGGAGGAGAGAAGAAAAAAGAAAAGGACGGCAGGAGAGGCCTGGCCACCCAAAACTAGCTATTTCTATATTCAAACATGCGACATCAAGGTGCCTACATCATCATCATCATCACAGACAGCAATACATCAGTGGTTCACACTAAAGCTTAATGCCACACAACCATGAAGAAAAAGCAAACCCTATATGGGAAGAGAGAAGGAAAAAAGAAGGCGACGAGAAGGGACCTAACTACTGAAAATGACTACGTCCATATCCAAACATTCAACATCAAGGTGCCTAAACCTTGCAAACAAACAACCGAACTGCATGTGAGAGTAAGGCGTCATAAGCGAGACAGCCTCCTTACGGTTTTCACTGCCCCACTTCATTAAATGTACTCACTTCACAAATAACTCGGACAAACAAGGACAACATTCACGCCACTGAGCTCGATTAGCCGCCATCTCACCTACAGTCCCCAGCCACCGACTCTGTGAGTCGCGAGGGCCCCAGCCCGGGAGACGAACTCGACCTACAGTGGCCAACCTCTTGGTGAACGATTTCATCACCCCAAAGCCAGGTCATTACCCGTCCATCTCGCACCTTACACCAGTCGGTCGCAATGTTCGCGAACAGTGCTCGGTGTGCAAGACGACTAGCTGGCATCCTTAATACGTGATCTAAGCCTGTGCAAACGTAGGGATTGAATAAAAGAACTCGTTTGGCAGTCACTACCAAACACCCGCTTTCTAACCTCTTCGTTACACGCCGTTAAACGCTGGTGCCACCCGATACGAGCAATCGAACGCAGACATCGGTGATCAAATACTTGAAGACGGTTCACGTCTTCTACCCTGAGCGGCCAGGTCTCGCTGCCGTAAAGTAATACGGCCCTCACCGTTGTCTTACATACGCGACCTTTAAGCTTCAGAGAAATACCCCTCTGACGCCAGAGACGCCCCCAGACTAGCGAATATCGCCTTAGCCTTAGAGATGCGCGCTTCGATTTCATTCCCTACATCTCCGCCCCCGATACAGATTCCCAGGTATACAAACCGGTCAACAACCTATATTATCTATATTATCTTATATCAAATCTACGTGATCACAGCAATCTTGCAGAAGCACTTTGCATTTTGAGGCTGTAAAGCGCATTTCGAAGTACTTAGCAGAACGCGAAATTGCGTCTAGCATTACTCGTGCTGCTCGAAAGTTGTCAAACAACAACACCTCGTCGTCGGCATAATCAAGATCAGTCAGTCTTTCACCAGGTAAGAGGTCCACGCCGGCATCTTGTGAATGCCGCAGACGATCCTCCGTTATTTCGTCTATGACGAAATTAAACAAAAATGGTGACAGCGGACAGCCTTGGCGTACGCCACTCATGGTGCTGAAACTGTCAGACAGCTCACCGTAAACCCTAACCTGAGCTGAAGTATGGGAATAGAGTGCCGACAGTATGTTCACGTACTTAGTCGGCACACCGCGTTTGAACGACTCTAAAAGTGTAGATCGACCCACGGAATCGAACGCATCTTTATAGTCGAAAGATACAACAAATGCTGGCCGACGATATACATGACGCTGCTGCAGAATTTGACGAAGAGTGAAAATGTGATCTATACACCCCTGTCCGGGGCGAAACCCTGTCTGCTCTTCCCTAATGTTTACCTCCCGAGCTGCAGTGAGTCGACGAAGTATAATGGATGCTGGAACCCTAGTAATCACTGGGGTCAAACTGATTCATCTATGGTTTTCGCAAGAGCCTCTGATACCTTTCTTGAATATAGGAACTATTATCGAGTGACCCCAACTCGAGGGGATAGTTTCCGTCATCCACACAAGTCGAAACAAATGAGTCAAAGCCTCCACTAACGCCTCTCGCCCCTCTTTGAAAAGTGCCAGCCCGATGTCATCTGGACCAGCAGCCTTATTACCCTTGACAGCCGCAATGCAATTGCGGACCTCGGTCCCAGTGGGTGGTTCCAAGTTTACCGACCAGGGCACTACATTACAAGTTTGTGGTGGCAACGCGGTAGAAGCAGGAGGCCAGTTAAATTTACCCTTAGTGTTTCCCCAACCGCTCTAACCTTATGGACTTATTATGAGTGTGTCATCTGACTGGCTGGTAGCTTTACTGACAGACAGTCGCCATGAACCAGTCTCAACGATAGGCTTGAATAGTCTGCCAGCTTTCCCTGAAACAAAACCGGTCTCCATTTCCTTGAATTTTTCCTCTAACCGAGATTTAGGACCAGCCTTTAGACTATGTTTCAGTTTCCTACGGATATCCCCCCTAAACATGCTACGAGTTACCAGGAGGGATGTTCCGTTTGGCTTCTAAAAACTCTAGAGGTTTCTCCGAGGTCCAATTTCTGTTCAACTCATGCACCCCCGTGCCGCGTGTTACAATACCTGCCTCATGAACGGCATGTAAGATCTGCGTCCAGCAGCTATTATGGCCTTCGGAGTGAAAACTACCAAGGCAGCTTTCGAACGTGGTTTGCTACTTATGCTTTACCCATGGTATAGCCAGTGTCTCAACGGTCATTCGTTGCTGTTGGTGGGGTCGTTGCCCAACAAAAGTAAGAACGAAACGACCATGTACCAACACATGATCTGAATCCAAGTACGTGCTCCAATAAGAATGACAATCCAGAATTGAACCCCGCCATCTATAACCAACAACTATGTGGTCTATCTGAGAACAGGCCTGATTCGGAGAAGGTGGGCGCCAAGTGAAGCAAAAGAGCTCACGATGCCTAAAACTAGTACTGTCTAATAACAGCTTATGCTTGGCGCACAACTGTAACAGTCGCCTGCCATTATCCGGGCGATGTGGTGCTATCTCAAACCTGCCAACCAAACGAGACTCGGCATCACCAAGGTGATGTGAGGTCAAGGGCGCAGTGGTTAACACAGATGCCTCATGATTGGAATGGCAAGGAATGCACTACTGACGAGCTCTAATGAGAGCGAAGCTCGAGTCTAGTGCTTCTTTTCGAAAGAGGCTGGCTGGAAAGTCTATCTGAATGCGAAGGCTGCAATCAAATGTGAGTGATGGTCAACTTGAAAAATCACCAAGGTGGCCGACATGGGTGTTCACATCTCCGGCCAGAATGGTTATATCAGGTCTGCGTGCCAACCTGAGGAGAGCGGCCAGATCCGACCCAAAGGCGTCTTTGATGCCGATGTCACTACAGTCAGTAGGAGCGTAGATAGACACAATGAACAGATTTCTGAGTTTTGCGCCTACAGCTGGCTTTACCAGAACCTACCAAACCGATGGCACAAAGTCTGCTGTTAAGAGGAATCCAATCTAATAATGCGGCTGCAACCGTCGTGCTGAGGTGTATACGACCGGTATCGGCGGTCGTGTAGCCACCAGTGTAGCGACCCTATTTGTTTATGGCTAACTGCGTTGAAGTTACAGTTAGCATTTGTACTCTCTCCCTCCCCCCACATTTTGTATGCGATTAAACGTTTGTTTGAACGAGTATGGTTACCGGCAGGCCACCCGCGAATTCGAACGTTTCTGCTCCGGTGCCTGCTCGCGTGACGTTTTGTTGTGTTGACGTTTCATCTCGCTCCTCGCTCGCTCTCGTCGATTTTACGTGTCGACAATATATTTCTCGTCTACTCGTTGCGTTGTTCGTAATTGATCGACCATAGCCCGTCTGAACTCTACAAATTGGTGAGCCCGTTTAGGATATATATATATATATCAGTGTATACCTGAGTTCATTTTTTTTCTCCCATCCTCTCATCACTTTTTGGGTGCGTAAATTGTATATATATAGTTCATATATATATTTATATCATTTCCATTCGCTCGGTCGCTATGGCCACTAAGGAGGTGAAGTCCGAATTCTCGTCTTCGGTGTCGTTGATCACACTAGCTGTTCCCGCTTTTGGGGATCTCGACCCAGAGCTGTGGTTCGCTGTGTTGGAAATAGAGTTCGGCAACCGGCGCATAACAAATGACTCAGATAAGTTCTCGCAGCTTATACCGCGTCTTCCCCGAGATATGCTAACCCTGATTAGTGATATTTTACTGGGGTCGACGACCGATCGTTATGAGTCCGCTAAGCAGACGATTCTTAAGGAAACACAGTCATCCGATAAAATGCGTTTGGAACAACTGTTCCAACGACTACAGTTGGGGGACAAGAAGCCGTCGGTTCTCCTTCGGGAGATGAGACATGTAGCAGGTAAATCGCAGTTGCCTGAGTCATTTTTGCAAGAGTTGTGGATTCAAAGATTGCCTGAGTACACGCAGGGGCTACTTTCCGTGTTACCCTCACGTTCGTTAGGCGACCTTGCGGTTTCGGCCGACGCAATACATGAGCGTTTCCGAGGCACAGGGCAGCCAGCAGTAGTTGGGCAAATAGTTAACGCGAACAGTCCGGCGGATCATTTGTTGGCCACGAAGGACGCCGAAATAGCAAACCTGCGGAAATCACTGGAATGCCGTGAACACAACCCCTCAGAAACAAACGCCGAGATAGCTCAGTTGCGGCGTGAACTGGCTGATCTTCGCGCCAGCATTCAGCGCAATAGGTCACCGTCTAGACTTCCTCCAACGCGCGCCCGATCACCGCCCGGACTAAAAACTGGCAGTGTTTGTTGGTATCATGAGACGTATGGCGAAAACGCTAGGCGATGTCGATCGCCATGTAGCCATCGTGGTAAAAAGCGTTTAAACTAGCAGGCCGGCGTGTTCTAGCGACGACAGCCACAGGCCAGTCAAACAGCAGTCGCCTTTTCTTTCTGAAAGATTTAACCTCCAAAATGCAATTCTTAATAGACACAGGGGCAGAGGTCAGTGTCATCCCGCATTCAGTAATGGATGCGCGTTCAGAATCCGGCACTACTCTCCGAGCTGCAAACGGTACACCCATTAAAACCTTCGGTCGTCGACTGATGAATTTAAACTTTGGCCTTAGACGCGATTTTCCCTGGGTTTTTCTCGTGGCCGATATTCCTTTCCCTATCGTTGGTATCGACTTCCTCCGACATTTCGATTTACTGGTCGACGCACGTCGATCACGTCTGATCGATACCTCGACGAAGCTAAACGTTCAGGGTAAGCCATCACACGCGGCTGTGATCAGTCCTATGCTAGCCAATCCTCTAGTTTGCGAGCCTTACGGGAAACTTTTATCCGAATTCCCTCAACTGATCCGCCCCGCTAACGAACTGCCGGCCGTGACAACCGACGTTGCGCATCACATTGTCACACGAGGGCCGCCAGTTCGATGTCGTCCACGCCGTTTAGCTCCTGAAAAGCTCAAAATTGCCCGAGCCGAATTCGAGCATATGCTCCAACTCGGCATTATCCGTCCGTCCAATAGCCCGTGGGCTTCGCCATTGCACATGGTGCCTAAAAAGACTGACAACGACTGGCGCCCGTGCGGCGACTATCGAGCGTTGAACAACGCAACCACTCCCGATAGGTATCCAATTCCCCACATTCAGGACTTGACGGCAAACCTGTCAGGGAAACAGATATTCACAAAAATCGACCTAGTGCGCGCTTACAATCAGATTCCTGTAGCCCCAGAAGACGTCCCAAAGACAGCAGTCATAACACCGTTCGGGCTTTTCGAATTCTTACGCATGCCGTTTGGTCTGGGCAACGCCGCTCAGACTTTCCAACGTTTTATTCACGACGTGTGTCGCGGGCTGGACGGTGTTTATCCGTACTTAGATGATATCTTGGTGGCCAGCTCATCGCAGGAGGAACATTGCGTACACTTGCGTTCATTATTCACCCGGCTGTCGCATCATGGCGTTACCATACACCTGGCTAAATGCTCTTTCGGAGCGTCCCGCGTAGCCTTCCTGGGTCATAGTATATCCGCGAGCGGGATAGAACCTCTCCCCGACAAAGTACAGGCAATAGTGGACTACCCGGAGCCCACATCGTTCAAGCAACTTCGCCGTTTTGATGGTTTAGTGAATTTTTACCGTCGTTTCATCCCTAACTGTGCCTGTCTAATGCAACCGCTCACCGACCTACTCAGAGGTAAGACACGTTCATTCTTATTCCCAACGGCCGCAAAAATGGCCTTCATTAATTTAAAAAGGGCCATCGCCAATATAGCATCGCTGTCGCATCACCATCCGTCTGCTCCCTTGGCGCTAAGCGTGGATGCATCAGACGTGGCTGTAGGGGCGGTTCTGCAACAGCAACTCGGTGCCCATTGGTGCCCGCTAGCCTTTTTCTCTAAACGGTTACAACCTACTGAGTCGCGGTATAGTGCTTTTGGGAAGGAGCTGTTAGCGGTATACCTCGGCATCCGCCATTTTCGACATGTCCTTGAAGGCAGGGACTTTATCGTATTCACAGACCATAAGCCTCTAACGTATGCGTTACGCTCGACAACGGACAGGTATTCCCCCAGAGAGACGAGACATCTGGATTATGTCGCTCAGTTCACGACCAATATTCGTCATATTTCAGGTACTGCGAACCCAGTCGCCGATGCTCTCTCGCGCATTAATGCTACACTGAGCACGACGGAAAGCTCAGTCGATCTGACGGCAATCGCAGTCGCACAGGACAACGACCCGGAGATAGAACAACTCCGCCGGTCCAGTTCCCTTAAGTTAGAAAGAGTCCCCATGAATTCCTCCGGTGGTCTGATTATTTGTGACACTTCACAAGGCATTCCTCGTCCGGTTATTCCATTGGCCTTCCGCCGCCGAATTTTCGATACGTTGCACAACATGTCTCACCCTGGCATACGTTCAACAGTCAAACTGGTCACGCAGCGCTTCGTCTGGCGCAACGTCAATCGCGACGTCCGCACATGGGCGAAAGCGTGCATACACTGCCAGCGGTCTAAGATCCACCGTCACACGCGTACCCCAGTGGGAACTTTTGCAGCCCCCGATGAACGCTTCTATCACGTGCATGTCGACCTGGTCGGACCCCTGCCACCCTCGGATGGGTATACTTACATCCTGACATGCGTAGACAGGTTTACACGTTGGCCAGAGGCTATACCAATTCCGAATTGCTCGTCGGAAACCGTCGCACGAGCATTCTTAGAACGTTGGGTCGCTCAGTTTGGTTGCCCTGCTGTAGTGACTACCGATCGCGGGTCACATTTTGACTTAGCCTTCACTTCACTCCTCAACGCACTAGGCTGTAGTAGAATTCGCACAACAGCTTACCACCCGGCAGCCAACGGGTTGGTTGAGCGTTTTCATCGGCAGTTGAAAAGTTCACTATCCGCTAGCAACAACCCCTCATGGCACGAGGTTCTGCCACTAGTCTTGTTAGGTATCCGTAACACGCTGAAGGCTGACCTGCATACCACCCCCGCCCAGTTAGTGTATGGGTGCTCCTTACGTTTACCCGGCGAGTTGGTTGCCCCACGCGCAACGGGACCTATCAACTTCGCAGATTACGGCGAGCGGCTAGCCCAACACATGAGGCGACTCCGACCACATCCACCGAGAGAACAGACGACGCCAACGTACGTACACCCTCGTCTGTCAACTTGTTCTCATGTTTTGGTTCGTGCGGTTACTCCTAGACGACCTTTGCACCCGCCGTATACCGGACCGTTTCGCGTCCTCGCACGCTATGCTAAGACTTTCGTGCTGGAACGCAATGGTAAACGCGAGGTGATCTCTATCGATAGACTGAAGCCAGCGTTTATAGAGGTACCCGATAAGGAAACTGGTTCGCAAGCAGCAACGCCCTCTTCGGTCGGTACATTACCTAGCGTTGGTACAGATTCGCTTTCAGTGGCGACTCCGCCTGCCTCGACGGGGCCAAGCCCCCAGAGCAGACGCGGGCGAGATTTGCGGAGGCCAGTGCGATTCGCAGATTACGTGGACGTCCGCCGTATCTAATTTTTGTTGTCACTTCCTTAACAAGTTGATTTTAGATGGCCTAACCTACAACAGACTGTCGGCGAGACGTTTTCTTTGGAAAAGCAAAAGAAAGCCTTATTTTGTCGGACGCCATGGAGTCAGAAAACCCGGTGAGGTTATCGTTTTCAGTTTATGAGCACTGTACATTCTAGATACCTGAAATTAACCATCCATCATCTACATGGGGCACTGAGGGCGTGCATTGCGAGAAGACGCTAGAAAGCTCGAATTCCGATGACGATCGCCCGCGATGGACGTGAACAAGGCTACGGCCCTAGTAGGCCGACCACAACGTGTCTGTTCCCAATTCCCCTTCTGCCCACAACCATTAACCTCCCCAACAGTGCCCCCCAACCATTTTCAATTGTTTCCCTCACCTTTCCACCGGACGTGGACGCGAGCTGTGTGGCAGGAGTAAATTGGACCATTCATGCTCGAGTCAACGGTTCCGGTTAACTGAAAAACTCCTACATTATCGAAGTCAACACTCTGGTTGTCTTCTAGCGGGGGAGCTCTGTAGCGACCCTATTTGTTTATGGCTAACTGCGTTGAAGTTACAGTTAGCATTTGTACTCTCTCCCTTCCCCCACATTTTGTATGCGCTTAAACGTTTGTTTGAACGAGTATGGTTACCGGCAGGCCACCCGCGCATTCGAACGTTTCTGCTCCGGTGCTTGCTCGCGTGACGTTTTGCTGTGTTAACGTTTCATCTCGCTCTTCGCTCGCTCTCGTCGATTTTACGTGTCGACAATATATTTCTCGTCTACTCGTTGCGTTGTTCGTAATTGGTTGGCCATAGCCCGTCTGAACTCTACACCAGTATTAGGTAGACAATGCGGGTGTTGTTAGTGCCATACACTGACTACTGTCCTGAATACTAATCTCCGAGTTACAGCACACACCGACATCCAACCAGTCTACCGTTCGTGAGAGAGCGGCCTGCTGACCTATGTGTTTTTGGGTGCGAATGTTGAAAGCATCTACGTCTGAGGCTGAATGGTACGAGATGGGACTTACCGACAAAGTGTTTTTATGATTTGCTATATCAGTTGTAGGACCTGCAGAGTAATTATCGGAAGTGGGGTATGGGAGGGGCCTGAGAGCTAAATTTGAATGGGAGGGTGGGAGAGAGGTCAGCAGTAGCATGTTTTCACCTATCCACCCAGCTGTATGCAACCTATAGGGCGACCCGGTTTATTATACGAGTTGGCTGATGCAGTATGGGATTACTAATGTTGTGACTATTCATGGATGTATGTGTACTGAGATACTGTCAGGATGCCCAAACCTATACGGGAGAACGGTTAGGGTTCTCAATCAAAGCCTTTGGCTCAAAAGCCTGCACCGCAAGGCAGCGGGTGGGTGGCTGTGTGCCAGAACTGGTATACTTTTCGGAAAAAGATACTAACCTCTTTCTAACACCCACCCTAGAGGACCAGGAGACTGTGATTTGTCAGACCTCTACCTACTGGCCTGCCTGGTATGAGTGACTTTGTCGGTGTGATGGCCACATCGTCCAGCTTATCCGAACAGATCATCGAGATGCGCAAGCCGTCATATAGCGTCAATGTCCAGTCTCGTGACAAACACTAGCAGCCTACTAAACCGTCTGCCACCACTGGCTAGGTGATAGTGAACAGCCTACCGCAACAGGCCATCCAATCTTCATTTGCTCTCGCTGTGGATTTGCTAGAGATGCAAAAAGCGATCACATAACTGCGCAATGGAGAGGCTGCAGGCGATGATGTATTGCCATGTGAAAGACGGAAGAATGGTGGACCCGCCTGGAAACGCGCACTGCTCCAGCTGGTTCGTTTCATGAAGGAGCAAGAAATAATGTCACCGTACCTTTGTTTAGAGTTAAGGGTGGTGAGCAATGCTCCCACAGCTACCGGATGTTAATTTGCTGAGCTGCGCAGACGAGGTGTTTGCAGGGATGCCTCTGAACCGACCGAATGCAGAAGATTTGGGGGTCAACGTTCCCGAACAGCAATGCGGATCCCGGATCAGTCGCAGTAAGATCAACCTGGTGTTTGCTGCTCGATAGATTCAAGAGGAATGTAACCAACCTCTGTATGCCCTGCTTGTGAACACCACCAACGCTTTTGATTCCGCGAGCCGCGAGGCACTAGGGAAGATGCTTGGTAAATTTGGATGCTCTGGCAAGTTCGTCAATTTGATTAGAATATTGCATGCGAGCATGAGGGTGAAGGTACAATCAAGTGCATCGACCTTTAATGACTTTGGCATTGTCACTGGCACAAAGCGGAGTTGTGTCTCAGCCGCAACCCTATTTAGTTTATAATTGACTACCATGCTAACAGCTGCTCTTCAGGACTCGGTGAAGGACGGCGTTGAAGTTGAGTATCGGAGGGATGGACACCCGCTGAAAAATCAACGCTTTGACGTACCTCAATGATGCGCATGCTTCTGTTTGCGGATGACAGAGCGCTGTTCACACACCGTGAAGACGAACTGCAGACTGGCCACAACTTTCGCGACC
Organism: Paragonimus westermani; assembly: GCA_008508345.1. Lineage (NCBI taxonomy): Eukaryota > Metazoa > Platyhelminthes > Trematoda > Plagiorchiida > Troglotrematidae > Paragonimus > Paragonimus westermani. The sequence continues at coordinate 78,124 of QNGE01003160.1, forward strand.
ACGGCACCTAAGTTTGGATTGGATATAAATGCAGGTAAGACCCTTCCTTTCGGCCTTCTCCAGGCGAAGGTGCTGTCCCTGCGTCTGTGCCTGAAATCCACATCAATGAGAATGTTACTGACAGCTGCGTGGGTTTCTGATAGCTGGGTAGCAGTTTGTCAACAGATTTGTCCGCGGACCGCGAGTTACGAGCTTGTGTTACGAAGGTTAATGCTACTTCCGGACGTCTTGAATGAGGTACCTGGAAGAACCACAGCTTGTGTCTACCATTCGATGGTGCTGTACGGCAATGAAACTTGGATGTATCAGCGGACCGTGCGCTATCTGAGCCGTTTCCACCTGCAATGTCTAAGACGCATCTTAGTTATCCGGTGGTCGGACATGGTTTCGAACAATGAGGTACTTCGGTGGGCGGAAATGGGGGGAACGAAAGCCATCCTCATGCCCCATCAACTTTGTCGCCTAGGTTACATCTGTCGAACGAGCGTTGATCGTATTCCCAAGTAGCTGTTGTACGGAGGGTGAAATCAAATAAGCGAAACCCTGGTGGTCAAAAGCGGAGATACCACAATGTTATCCAGGCAAGTACTTCGTGTTGTGAAATTGATTTTAGATGTTGGGAATTCTTAGCATTGAAGCGGACGGTCTGGAGAAATATAATCCGGACGAATGTCCGCAACTTCAATGAGCGGCAATTGCGTGGCCGTGAATTGAAGCGCACAGTACGCGAGGGAACCATCGGTGCTATAGGTCGTGGCGACTGTATGGCGCTGCGGTGTGTGCGGCCGCGAATGTGCTGGCCGCCTCGGGATAGTAAGTCACCAACATACCCACAGTACACCGTCGGAGAATAGATGAGTACGTTAGTGTCAAATAGGCCATATTCACTTTTCCTGTTCACATGGACCAACGACCACCGTCGTTTGGCAACTCACCCGCTCAGGCGTCCTTTGGTTTCGGTCACTGTGACAAGCTAATCCGAAACGGATGCTACCAACCACATATATACCCATGATCACCATTGTCAATGCTGTTTACTCGACCTCATCCTGCTCGGGTTAACACCATGGTACCCTCCATTAACTGGGCCTTTTTTGTCATAACTCTCTATCTGCTTTAGCTTCCCTTTTCAACGCTCATAATATATATATTCTTCCGTTTCCTCCACGGTGGGACCGATTCACTCCCAAGATAATCGACAGCTGCAAGCTGTTGCCATTAAACATCTCATCTAGCATGTAAACAGTTTAAGCAGTTCATGTGATAGGGATATAGAAGTGACAACCTGTAAGGGCCAGGGTAAACCTGACCCGTAAAATTCGATTCTGCTATCAAAAATCGGATAACGTAAGCCGTTACTGAGATATGCTCCGGCGTGGGATTCAAATATTTCTCTGCGCGCTCACGCCACAGCAAGACCAACTATTTTCTATAAATACAGACCAGTTTCTCATGTGAATTCGCAAACCGTCTGGTGGCTAAAAACATCGCTATCCGGAGTCTGCTTTGGCGGTGTTCTCATTGGTTCTTGTCGATCGCGGTTTGGGGTGACCAATCGGAAAGGGGCTTTATTCGCGTTATTCGTTCACCGTTGTTCGTAGCATTTATTCACGTTCGTGTTCAGTGGGATTAAGCTGTAACACAACCGAACATCTTTCCAGAATCTGTGCTGATGAACATCCAGATCGCACGTATGGCCTTCGACTACTGTACGATTGCAAGGCTTGGAATGCTCTCCCAAACCACATCACTTCTCTTTACATCGTTTCACCTATCAAGGCTCGCCCTGATTAACATCTGCTACCTGAGCTCAGACACAATCTTTCAGCCAGTCGCCGAGGAACTTGAGATTCTACGAGATTCGGCATTCTTACAAGGTCGTACATCCTACTCCTGGTGTCCGACCGCGAGTAAACGGCAATCGGGCG